>CM029656.1:1036372-1127222 GCA_017311315.1 Dendrocalamus latiflorus
ACAATAAAAAGAAATCGTGTCATTGCGGTTTGTTCTCTTGTGCTTAATTTATATTAAAACAATTTATATTCATAGAATTAAATTAATTGCTGTTTACCTTAGGATTGCAAACTATCAATATAGACTTACATTGTTGGTGCACTTAATGAGATTAGTTGATTTAGGCCTTAATTGAGAAAAAACTATTTTGATTTACGCTTCTGCATATAAACCTGAATTTTGGCCAACGAAAAAAAAAAATATCTATTCACCCCCGTCTAGTCAGGCCCCCTCGATTTTACACCACCAAATTGGTGTCAGAGTACGCCATAAGAGAGAATGAGCATGATGCCAAAATGTGCATGCCAAAGTCAAGCGTGCCCTTTCACATAACGAAGAATGTGTTTGATGAGATTGAGGTGTGGCTCACGGGGGTCATACATGTACAGACAGACCTACTGGATTGCATAAGCAATGGCTGGCCTAGTCAGTGTTAGATATTGCAAGGTGCCAGCAAGACTCCAGTACTCGGTAGAATTAGCAACAGGAGCACCATTAGAAGCTGAGAGTTTAGCATGGGTGTTAACTGGAGTAGAGATGGAATGACACTTAGACATGCCAGCTCTCTAGAAAAGCTTGGTGACATATTGTCATTGAGAAAGAGAGAGCATCAGGAGTGCGAGACATGAAAATGCCAAGGAAGTAGTGAAGACCCCCTAGATTAGTCATGGAGAACATGCTATGGAGGGAATGTGTAACATTTTGAAGTAGCAGAAGGCGTCATCAAAATAATATCATTAACATATAGAAGAAGATAGGCGATATTGGAGCCATGCCAAAAGATAAAGAGGGACATGTCCGACACCAAAGGAGTGAAACCAAGTGTCCTAATGTAGGTGGCAAAGTGATGGTACCATGCACGAGGTGATACGGGGAGCCCGATCTTTCTTGAGAGAATGATGAATAATTAGCGCTTGCCCGTGAAGAACACTCAGCCGTTCACCACACACCAATGCACAGACTTGTGGCTCTATGGAAATTTGCCCTACACGTACTTGGATGATCACTGTAGACCACAAGCAGAGATCATCCAGTCCTCAATTTCCAGCAGAAAAGCAAACTTGACCTTGATCGCAAAACAAGATAACGTGTAATCCCTCTGAGATGTCCGCATATGAACTCTGGTGTTGAAGGAATAAGCAACTTGGCTATATTCTGTTCTTATCATTCCATCTCCTCCAATACGTTTTTGTCAGATGTTTTCTTAAAGGGCAACGGTAGTTGGCCAGGGGCTGATTAGGTCCTAATCGGTTTCCAAACTATGGTCAGCTAATACTAAAAATATAAATCATTGCCTAATTTGTTACAATCGATCAGATCAATTCAACTTGCTGCATGGCGCACAGACCATCTCACGATGATACAATTCCTTCCTGCCTTGTACGCATCAACACTTTCCTTTTGGGAACTTAAGCACTGATTTGAGTCAAGCCCAAAATGCAGTGTGTCTTCACATTGAACCATTGAGTTTGGAAAAACCGAAGCCGTGCTGCAGTCGGTCTCCTAGTAGTCGATCTTCCATGCACCTTCCTGTACTTGTGATTGAATCACCAATAGGCAAAGTGGCGCCGACTCTTGTACCAACTATGCCAGCTCTTCTTCTCCTTCCTCACAAGTGTTAGGTAGTATAAAACTCTCGCTAGAATTGATAACATGTTCTTTAAGAAACAAGTTCATCTGATCATGCATCTTCTTAGCTTGAGCTCGAGTGATAGGTCTTGGAGGCAAGTCTATTATAATATTTTCATCATGCACCTTGATAGGAGGCGAAGAAGATGGAGTGATAGGGAGACCCTCATCACGAGGAGCCTACTTAAGTCCGTACAAAGACTTGAGTAGGCGGCACACATGGTGTGGTCGACTGGGATCAACAAAGCCTGACAACTGCTGACAATAAAATGTCTCATCAAGAGCGCCATGGAGGAAGGTATTCTTGATATCCAACTAAAGGATAGGCCAAGAGTGAGAAATAGCAATGTTAAGAACAATATGAATGGTAGATGATTTGACAATTGTGCTGAAGCTTCATCAAAGTCAACACTAGGATGCTGAGAGTAACCACATACAACCCAGTGAGCCTTGTATCGTCCCAAGAAACCATCGGTGTGAAACTTGTGTTTAAAAATCTATTTTCTTGTGACTATGTTTGCACCAGGAGGAGGAGGTATGAGAGTCCAGGTGTTATTGGTGAGCCAGACTTGATACTCCTCAGTCATAGCCTGGTGTCAATGAGGATCATCAAGTGCACTCTGATAGGAAGAGGAAATAGGAGAAAGAGACACATGAGAAGCCAAAAGGTTTAGATGTTCTAAAGGCCGAACGATGCCCATTTTGGCCCTAGTTTTCATATGATGAGGACCGATGTCGAGGTGAGGAATAGGCCTAGACGGTGGCAGTGCATCCATAGGGCGCAAAGGGGCATCGACAATTGCTGCGGTAAGGACAATGGAGTCTGCCACGGTAGGTGCAGGCTTGCGCAGGGTCTACCACAACTAGGGAGCGCACTAATGTGGCACGGGGCAAGTTCTCGGTGGGGGCTGCCGCATCAGGCTATGAGCCATCTGCAGGAAACAAGGATGCGACAGGGGCTTTTGTCATCGATGTGGTGGCAAGAATCGATGAGGTGGTGGGAGAGGTGGATGCGACGTCTAAGAAATCAAGGGACTCCTTAGGAACAATGGGATGGCGAGATGCAAAGGAAAAAGTGTAGCCAATAATCCTGACTTGGTCAGGTTTAGTGTTCAGTTGAACCGAGTTTTTTCAGTTGGCGTTGTGTTGTCGTATTTCCGTCAGTTAAGTCTTCAGCGCAGAGTGCGCAGAGTTGGGTTTAGTGGTGTCCGACAAAATAGGATCGGACGCAGAAGTCTTGGTAATTATGTTGAGTCTTTTGTAAGGGTGTTAACAATTGTATTCTATTGCATTTCAGTAAGAGACATCTGAAAAATTTGCCCCAACTGTGTTCTCCTCTCGTTGCTTTTCCCCATAGCCACCGTAGTTCAGAATTTCTTCAGAAAACCACCAAATCTGTAGATTGTTCAGCGTGTTGATCCTTGGGAGAAACCCAACACGTGGTATCAGAGCCACACACGCACGAACATCTGCAGATCAGCTCCATGGCGCTCTCCACGCAGGTGGCGAACCGGGAAGGCGGCAGCGTGCCGCTCCAATGCCCAGTGCCGACGGGGGTGAATTACACCGCCTGGGCAATCCGGATGGAAGCACACATGGATGCCCAGGGCATCTGGGAGGCGGTGGAGCCGCCGGCCGGCACGGCGGCAGATCAGAAGAAGGACAAAATGGCAAGGGCTTTCATCTTCCAGGCGTTACCCGAAGACGTGCTGCTGCAGGTTGCGAAGAAGAAATCTGCAAAGGAGATCTGGGACGCACTGAAGATAAGGTACCTCGGCGCTGACCGGGTGCAGAAGGCATGGGTTCAGACGCTGGAGAACGAATTCAAGACCCTGCAGATGAAAGAGGGGGAGACGGTGGATGATTTCGCTGGGAAGCTCAGCGCAATGGCCAGTAAGTTCAGTTCATTGGGAGAACCTCTGAAAGAATCTGCCCTAGTGAAGAAAATTCTTGATTCTGTGCCAGATAAGTTTCTTCATTTGGTAGCTTCAATAGAACAATGTTCAGATCTAGAAACCATGTTGTTTGAAGAAGCAATTGGAAGACTGAAGGCTTATGAAGAGCGCCTTCGTCTCCGGGCGAGTGCAGATGGTCATCTCCTGCTGACTCAAGCAGAATGAGAGACGAGGCAGAAAGGAAAGTCTGGTGACTCTTCATCCGGCAACAGAGGTAGAGGAAATGGCAAGTCGGAGTGGCGAGGCCGTGGAAGAGGAAGAAGCCAAGGACGTGGTCGAGGCAGATCCGACAATGGTGGTTCCAAAAGAGAAGGAACAGGTAACTCCTCTGCAAAAAAGGACAAGAGTCACATAAAGTGTTACTCCTGTGAGAATTACGGTCATTATGCTTCTGAATGTCGGAGTGGTAAACAAAAAGATGAAGAGGTAAACCTAACCAGTACGCAAGAGGATCAGCCTGCCTTGCTATTGTCGGTTTGCACACAACAACTGAATGAGACAGTTTTGCTGAATGAAGGGGAGCTTCAGTCAGAGAAGTGTGCAGCAGGGATGAAAATAGATGATGATATTTGGTTTTTGGACAATGGGGCCACAAACCACATGACTGGCAAGAAAACTCACTTTGCAGAGCTGGATGAAAGTATTGTCGGGAGAGTCCGTTTTGGGGATGGATCCACAGTACCAATTAAAGGAAGAGGGGCAGTTCTGTTGGAATGCAAAAATGGTGAACAAAGGCTGATCACAGGGGTCTACTTCATTCCTAGCCTACACACAAACATCTTGAGTCTGGGACAGCTGACTGAGGATGGCTGCAGAATAGTGATGTTTGGAAATCATCTATGGATGTATGACAGAATGGACCATTTGCTCATGAAGGTTCAGAGGTCTGAAAATAGGCTGTACAAGAAAAAGTTGTGCACAGTAGCTCCAGTATGTCTTGCTATCAGTTTGGATGAAGAAGCATGGCTATGGCATGCTAGATTGGGGCATCTGAATTTCCATGCTATGAAGCAAATGGTTGCAAAAGATATGGTTAAGGGAGTGCCAAGGATTGATCATCTGACCCAGGTCTGTGAAGGGTGCCTTGTAGCAAAGCAAAGCAGATTACCATTTCCTTTGCAGGTTGACTACAGAGCTAGTTGCCCACTGGAGTTGGTTCATGCTGATTTATGTGGACCCATAACCCCACAAACAGCTGGAGGAAATAGGTACTTCCTCCTATTAGTGGATGACTATAGCAGGTTCATGTGGGTGTACATACTCAAAACCAAAGACCAGGCCTTTGTGGCATTCAAGAAATTCCAAGCTCTGGCAGAGGGAGAATTGTCTCTGAAGGTGAAGTGCCTGAGGACAGACAGAGGTGGAGAGTGTTAGCACTACTTGGGCGAGAAGAAGAAGTATTGGAAGGGAGAAGACTAGAGAGAAGAGGCAGGAAGGAGTTCAGAGTGTTTCAGAAGATTGTTCACAATATTCATGTCCTCTCTTGCCTCCCGAACTCACTTAAATACTCCCCATTACAGCCAATCCGGACCGGACACAAATGGATTGGGCCGGCGCTCGCGCACGGGCCTGGACGACTGACTTGCTTCGGCTTGTGCTCTTCCGTCTTCTTCCGCGGGTGGCGTAATCTGCGTTGTCGGACTTGGGACAGTGCTGACATTCCCGCCCTCATAAGAACCGGCATGCCCCCATGCCGGAGTGCGGGGAAACTGCTGACGAAGCTGCTCATAGGGCTCCCAAGTAGCGAGGGAAGAAGGCATCAACGACCATTTGATCAAGACTTGCTCCACTGGGTGTTCTCCAGACGTCCATCGGCGCTGCAAGACTTGCTCCGGAACCTGAAATTCAACATCAGGAGAAGGTAAAAGGTCTGTTACCGGAGCTGCGCCGTGGGACTTCTTGAGCTGGGACACGTGAAAAACAGGATGCACTGCTGAAGCGGGGGGCAGCGCCAATTTGTAAGCCACAGCACCCACGCGGTCAATAATTTTGTACGGTCCGAAGAATCGGAATGCCAATTTCTGATGGGAACGACGTGCAACTGATGCTTGGGCGTAGGGTTGCAACTTCAGAAAAACCCAGTCACCGATCTGGAATTGTCGTTCGGTGCGGTTTTTATCCGATTGGCGCTTCATACGCTCTTGAGCTCGGAGAAGATGTTGCCTGACCAAATCCTGCATCAACGAACGTTCGGAGAGCCATTTGTTCAGATCTGGAACAGTAGCACCCACAAGGTCGGGAGATAGGCCAAAGTGCCGAGGGGAATACCCATACAGTACTTCGAATGGGGTGCGGCCGAGAGCGGAATGGAAGCTGGAATTGTACCAAAATTCTGCGAGAGACAGCCATTGTTTCCACTTGGCTGGGCATGCGTGAACAAAACAGCGTAAATATGTCTCAAGGCATTGATTTAGGCGCTCGGTTTGACCGTCCGTTTGAGGGTGATAGGCAGTACTCATGCAGAGCTCAGTCCCAGCAAGCTTGAACAACTGCTTCCAAAAGGTACTAGTGAAAATGCGGTCTCTATCAGAGATAATAGTCGTGGGCATGCCATGGAGGCGATACACCTGATCCAGGAACAGCCGAGCTACGGTAGTGGCAGAAAAGGGATGATGCAACGGCAGGAAATGACCAAATTTGGTAAATTTGTCGATAACCACCAGAATAGCATTAGCTGAACCAGAAGATGGCAAACCTTCAACGAAATCCATTGAAATGATGTCCCAAGCAGAGGAAGGAACTGGTAATGGCTGGAGGAGTCCAGGATATTTGCTACGGTCAGGCTTCGCTTGCTGGCATATAGCACAGGATTGAACCATGGACCAAATGTCAGATTTCATTGTAGGCCAATAGAAAAGCTGTTTCACTCTATGATAGGTAGCTGGAGCTCCAGAATGTCCCCCCAAAGCGCTGGAGTGTAAAGCTGTAAATATTCGGCTGTGGAGCTCGGCATTATTGCCCAACCAAACCCTACCCTTATACCTGATAATGCCATTAATTAACGAGTAGTGAGGATCAGCCTCCGAACTGACTGAGAGCTGGGTCAAGAGATGTTGCGCTGTGGAATCAGACATATAACTGTGCTGAATATCTCGGAGCCACTGTGGTTGTACAGAAGTCACTGCCAGCAGCTGATCAGGGACTGGACAACGAGAAAGGGCATCAGCAGCAGTGTTGTCAATTCCCTTCTTGTATATAACTTTGTACTGTAGCCCCAGTAACTTAGTAAACACCTTCTGTTGCCAAGGTGTATGCAGCCTCTGTTCATTGAGGTGGACCAAGCTCTTTTGATCAGTATGGATATAGAATTCTCCTTGTAACAAATAATGTCTCCATTGATCCACAGCTACTAAAATAGCCAAATATTCCTTTTCATAAGTCGATAGCCCTTGATTCCTTGGTCCTAAGGCCTTGCTGATGTAAGCCAAAGGATGTCCATCCTGTAACAGAACCGCTCCCACTCCAGTAGCACAAGCATCAGTCTCAATGTGGAAGGGAAGAGTAAAATCAGGGAGGGCAAGGCAGGGAGAAGAACTGAGGGCTTGCTTCAGGTGCTGAAATGCCCATTCATGATCATCCTTCCACAAAAAAGGAGTATCCTTGCACAATAGCTCACTCAATGGTTTTGCAATAATGCTAAAATGCCTGACAAACTTCCTGTAGTACCCAGCTAAACCCAGGAAGCCTCTCACATCCTTCACACATTTGGGAGTGGGCCAATTTTGAATTGCCGCTACCTTAGCAGGATCTGTAGAGAGACCAACACCACTAACAATATGGCCTAAATAAGCAATTGATCTCTGTGCAAACTTGCATTTAGCAAACTTCAACCTCCACTGGTCAGATGACAACCATTGAAAAACCTGGGACAAATGAGAAATATGGTCGTCGAAGGTTTTACTGTAGACTAGGATATCATCAAAGAAGACTAGAACAAATTTTCGAAGACCTGGTGCTAACGTTGTATTCATGGCACCTTGGAATGTTCCAGGGGCTCCTGTCAACCCAAATGCCATTACCCTAAATTCATATTGTCCTAAATGTGTCTGAAAAGCAGTCTTGTGTTCTTCTCCTGGTTGCAGCAATATTTGATGGAAGCCAGCTCGCAGGTCTAAAGTGGAGAACCACTGTGACTGTGCTAACTCATCCATCAACTGATCAAAGATTGGAACAGGGAACTTGGACTTAAGAGTTATAGCATTCAGTTGCCTGAAATCCACACAAAAGCGGTACCCGCCATCTTTCTTGGGAACTAGCAGAATAGGAGAAGAAAAGAGACTAGCACTCGGCTGAATGATGCCCTGCTATAGCATATCCTGTACTTGTCGCTCAAGCTCATCTTTCAGTTTCGGTGGGTACCAGTATGGTCTGATAGCAATTGGCTTAGAGCCAGGAATCAGTGGAATTGCATGATTACGGGCTCTAGTTGGAGGCAAACTTGTGGGTGGTTCAAACAGGTGAGCAAAGGAATGTATCAAGGGGTGCAGCTCTTCGGGTATGTTAGATAAATCCAAAGGAGATGTGTCAGAAGTGGTATAAGAGATCTGCAACAGTAATTTGTCAGAAGCTGCAGGATGTAACCCTTGTAAAACTGCATGAGATCCTTCATAAGGAATGCGAATCCATTTCTGAGCCCAATGGACTTGCATAGGACTATACTTTTCCAACCAATCCATACCAATAATCAGATCATAATGAGCTAATGACAGTAACTTGAAGTCTGACACAAAAATACAATTATCCACACTCCACTTCAGATTGTGCAGAATACCTGGGCTAACAAGAACACCTCCACCAGCCACATGGACTGAAGTGGTAAGAGGAATCACCGCTTGAGAATTCAACCGCTTAAGTATAAGGGTACTGATAAAAGATGAAGAACTGCCGGAATCCACAAGTGCAGTAACAGGAACACCTTCTAATGAACCATAAAACTGGATAGTACGTGGGGCAGGGGTACCAGAGACAGCCGCCTTAGAAACAGCTAAAAAGATTTGTTCAGAAGCAGAACCTGAAGAATCCAGCGGTGGTGACGAATCCTCAAGAGACACAGACTCCCACAAGTCCTGGACGGCATGTAAAACCTCAGGAGCACACTTGTGGTCTTTAGACCATTTGGCCGAGCATTTGTAACAGAGTCCCATAGCACGACGGTAAGCCTTCAAGGCAGCCAGTTTAGAATCCATAGCCACACTGCTTGAGGAAGAATCATGAACTCCAGGCCCCGGCCTTTCAGTCTTGGGTGGTAGGGGAAGGGGCATTGGTGACTTCGACATGGGTTTCGCTACTGATGCCAACGGAGCCCGAGGAGGATCACGAGCACCTCCGGCTTCTTCCTGCAATAAGGCCAGGGAACAAGCAGCATCCAAATTTTTTGGTCTTTGAACAAGAATAATAGAACGTATATCGGCTCGCAGCCCATCTATGAACCTAGTAGTGAAATATACAGGATCGACGCCTCCTGCATAAGCAGTTAGCTGATCCACCAATTCTGTGAAACGCGTTACATAATCAGAAACAGTGGTGGTTTGTTTCACATGGAAGAGTTGGCGAATCAAGAGCTCATGCTGGTCACGATCAAAGCGTTCGCTGAGCAAGCAACAAAACTGCGCCCAAGTCGCCTGCTCAAGGTGTGGCTCGACAGACTGTAACCAACGCGCTGTGGGTCCTTCTAAGTGCATCTCCGCCACACGAACCCACATATTTGGATCAACTCCATACATCTCAAAATACTTCTCACACCGGGAACGCCACAAACGCGGATTGTCACCGTCGAACTTAGGAAATTGCAATTTCGGTAAGCGACCAGAGGAAGGAGGATGGTATACTGGAGGTGGAGGTCGTGGTTGAGGAAATAAATGAGTAGCAGCAAATGGATGCGAACCAGTGTGCGTACCATTGGCCGGGACGGAAGATTGAGTCAGTGAAGACCCAAATCCACCATCCCGTGTCGTTGTTGCAGCGCCGTGCCCCTTGGGCCCTTCGGTGGTGATTCCGGCAGATAGGCGCGCGGCCACCGATATTGGAGACGAGAGGAGTCCTGGGCGGTGCGACGAAGTGTTGAACACCGCGCGGTCCCAATTCTTCGCCACCTTCTGCACCTCTAGCTTCAAATCGTCGACGATGCTCTCTAGTTCAGGACGCCAAGAGTTGAGATCCGCCGCAGCCACCTCGAGAGCAGTCACACGCGCGTCGCGCTCATCGGCGATATGCGCGACGCAGATCGACTCGAGATCGGAGAGGCGCTTGGAGACGATCACCTCGTGATCTGATTGGGCCGTCTCCAGGGCGGCGAGTCGACGATCAACGGCAACATCGCGCTCCGCACGTTCGCGCTCCATATCGGCGAAGCGCTTCTCCCAGCGGGCTTCGTGATCGTCGAAGCGGCGTCCCAATTCGTCGAGGACGAGTTTCAGATTGGGATCCATGACGCCAAGCTGCCGTTGCCGTCGAGTGTAGTGGTGGTGTTTGGCGACTGAAGTCTGGTCCAGTGTGGAATCAGAGAATAGGGTCTGGGATCGAGGGGGCTCTGATACCAGTTTGTTAGCACTACTTGGGCGAGAAGAAGAAGTATTGGAAGGGAGAAGACTAGAGAGAAGAGGCAGGAAGGAGTTCAGAGTGTTTCAGAAGATTGTTTACAATATTCATGTCCTCTCTTGCCTCCCGAACTCACTTAAATACTCCCCATTACAGCCAATCCGGACCGGACACAAATGGATTGGGCCGGCGCTCGCGCACAGGCCTGGACGACTGACTTGCTTCAGCTTGTGCTCTTCCGTCTTCTTCCGCGGGTGGCGTAATCTACGTTGTCGGACTTGGGACAGTGCTGACAGAGAGTTTGTCTCTCAGACCTTCATGGAGTACTGTGAGCTGAAGGGTGTACAAAGACACTTAACCGCACCATACACCCCACAGCAAAACGGTGTGGTGGAGCGCCGTAATCGGACAGTTCTTGCTACCACCAGGAGTCTGCTCAAATCCATGGCAGTACCGGGGAACCTGTGGGGAGAAGCAGTGCGACATTCTGTTTATTTGCTCAATCGAGTCCCAACCAAAGCAGTGAAGGAAGCCACACCCTATGAGGCTTTGAAAGGGAGGAAACCAGCACTGGGACATCTCAGGGTGTTCGGGTGTATTGCATATGCAAAAGTGCAAACAAATCAGCTGAGCAAACTGTCAGACCGAAGCAAGAAAATGGTGTACCTTGGAGCTGAGCCAGGAAGCAAGGCACACAGACTCTTTGATCCTCAGAGCTGCAGGCTACATGTCAGTAGAGATGTAGTATTTGATGAGAAGAATAGGTGGAATTGGGAGGAAATGCAGACAAGAGATGGCACCCTGACAGCAGAATGGTCTGACATCACTGTAGCAGAACCAGCAACTGAAGATCCTCACGCTGCAGCTCCAGGTGGCCAAGAGGAGAATTTCCCAGTTGGCAACACAAGTGTGGGTAGTTCAGGAGGTGACAGTGCAGACGGCACAGAAGCAATGCAGCACGAGGAGCCAGCTCAGGCAGAGTTGTCACCAGTGACCCCAAATGTGTATCAGTCAGCAGAAATTCAGCCATCAGTTGAGCGGGTCTCGCCGAACAGTACTGAGTCATACTCGTCTGCCTATGACGCAACTCCAGTCAGGGGATTCAGGTCATTGGCAGACATTTATGAAGAGACTCAGATGGAGGACTTAGAACCCGAGCAGCTACTATTGATTGCAGATGAACCTGCAAATTTCAGAGAAGCTGCAGGAAAGAAAGAGTGGGAGGAAGCAATGCAGAGCGAGATGGAGTCCATTGAGAAGAACAAGACCTGGAGTCTGACAGATTTGTCGGGAGGGCACAGACCTATTGGATTGAAATGGGTCTTTAAACAGAAGAAGAATGCAGATGGGATGGTGGTCAAGTATAAAGCCAGACTGGTTGCTAAAGGCTATGTGCAACAAAAGGGAGTTGATTATGAAGAGGTTTTCGCCCCAGTTGCGAGGATGGAAACCGTAAGAACTTTGCTTGCTTTGTCTGCCCGGGAAGGTTGGACAGTACACCACCTTGATGTTAAAACCGCATTCCTCAATGGAGAACTGACAGAGGATGTCTATGTGACACAACCAGAAGGGTTCACGGTGGCAGGCAAGGAAGAAATGGTCTACAAACTCTCTAAGGCTTTGTACGGTTTGAAACAAGCACCGAGAGCCTGGAATATCCGACTCGACAAAACACTGAAGGGTCTCGGGTTTCAGAGATGCCCTCAAGAGCAGGCAGTATTCAAACGGCACTCAGGTGACAATTTAATCATTGTAGGGGTGTACGTTGATGATTTGCTGGTCACAGGAACAAGTGAGAAGGAAATTCATCTGTTTAAGAAGCAAATGGAAGATGAGTTTGAAATGAGTGATCTTGGGATTCTCTCATACTATTTGGGGATCCAAGTTCAGCAAGATCACAAGGGCATAACTCTGAAGCAAGAAGGATATGCAAAGAAGCTACTACAGCAAGCTGGAATGTGGGAATGTAATCCCACTAAGTACCCCATGGAACCAAAACTGAAGCTGACTAGAGATGAAGAAGGAAGTCCAGTTGATGCAACTGAGTACAGAAGCCTTATTGGGAGCTTGCGGTATTTGACACATACTAGACCTGACATAAGCTTTGCAGTTGGATTGGTGAGTCGCTATATGGAATCACCAAGGCAAAGCCACTTCCAAGCAGTGAAGCAAATTTTAAGGTATGTTAAAGGGACAGTTAATTTTGGCATTGCATATCGCAGAGGAGGAGAAGGAGAGATTTTGGGCTATAGTGATAGTGATCTCGGGGGAGATCTTGATGAAAGAAAGAGTACCACTGGACTGGTATTCTACTTCGGAGGAGGCCCAGTGGCATGGTGTTCTCAGAAGCAGAAGACGGTGGCGTTATCCTCCTGTGAGTCAGAGTTCATGGCTGCAACTGCTGCCGCTTGCCAGGCTGTGTGGTTGAGAAGTCTTCTGAGCGAGCTGACCGGACAAGAACCAAAGAAGGTTGTGCTAAAGGTGGATAATAAATCAGCCATAGCACTCATGAAGAACCCGGTTCTTCATGGAAGGAGCAAGCACATAGATACCCGATTCCATTTCATACGGGAATGCGTAGAGCGCGATCTGATTGCAGTTGAGTTTGTGAGCAGTGAAGAGCAATGCGCTGACATCCTGACAAAAGCGTTACCCAGAGTAAAATTTGCAGAAATGAGAGAGCTTCTAGGAGTGAAAGAGTTCACAAAGTAAGTCAGGATTAGGGGGGAGTGTGTAGCCAATAATCCTGACTTGGTCAGGTTTAGTGTTCAGTTGAACCGAGTTTTTTCAGTTGGCGTTGTGTTGTCGTATTTCCGTCAGTTAAGTCTTCAGCGCAGAGTGCGCAGAGTTGGGTTTAGTGGTGTCCGACAAAATAGGATCGGACGCAGAAGTCTTGGTAATTATGTTGAGTCTTTTGTAAGGGTGTTAACAATTGTATTCTATTGCATTTCAGTAAGAGACATCTGAAAAATTTGCCCCAACTGTGTTCTCCTCTCATTGCTTTTCCCCATAGCCACCGTAGTTCAGAATTTCTTCAGAAAACCACCAAATCTGTAGATTGTTCAGTGTGTTGATCCTTGGGAGAAACCCAACAAAAAGCGTGCTTATCAAACACAACATGGTGGGAGATTACGATGTGATGAGTGGAGAGATCAAGGCATTGATAATCTTTGTGAAAGAAATACAAATGCCATAGAATGAGAAGACAATTTATGGATGACAGTGGAGGAGACTCAGGTGGCATAGGCAACCGAAAACTCAAACATGACTACATGTGGTGGTTTTGTGGTAAAGACGCTCAAATGGGATGGCGGATTTGGCTAATGCGGTCAGCAACTGGTTGACATGGTAGGTGGCAGTGGTGAGTGATTTCGTTTAGTAGGATGTGGGTACGGAAAATAAGTGTGCATGTCATGTTGTTGATGGTTCAAATGGCACATTCGGCTTCCCCATTCTGCTGCGAGGTGTATATGAGAGACCATGTGAAGGTGACCACATGTTTGTGATGAGTAATTGACACTTGGTTTAGTTAGTTTGAGTTTGGTTGGGGTGTTTCTTGCATAGTCGTAGCCATGTTTGAGCGGTTAGAAGACCTTTACGACCATATTGGGTATGGTTGTAGGTCACTGGGATGGTTTACGACCACTTAGGCTATGGTCGAAAGGCAGCAACAAGGCTTACGACCACGTCAGGCTGCGGTTGAAGGTCACCCGAGAGGGTTACGACCACATTGGACGTGGTCGGAGGTCATCAGGAAAGTTTACGACCACTTTGGCCGTGGTCAAAAGCCCCTAGAGTTGTCTACGACCACGTTGTAGCGTTTATGACCACGTTGGTCGTGGTTGAAAGCCACTAGGGAGTTTTACGACCACGTTGTGGCGCTTACGACCACTCTGGCCATGGTCGATGGCCACCAAGACAGTTTACGACCACGTAATGTCGTTTATGACCACTTTGGCCGTGGTCGAAGGCAGCTACGACCATGTTGGCCATGATCGAATGCCTCTACGACCACGTTGGCCATGGTCAATAGCTGGTACGACCACGTTGGCTGTGGTCGGAACACTCCTACGACCACGATGGTCATGATCGGAAGACTGGTTCACTGTTTATGACCACATGGTCGAAAGTCAGTAGTGGAATTTACGACCACGTTGAGGAGTCGGCACCTTACAACCACGTTGTCGAGAGCTGAAGCAATCGGTAGTCATAAGACATAGCCATGACCACTGTGGTCGAATGTCAGCGGGTTATGACTACGACCACGTTGGGTAGTCGGTGTCTTATGACCACGTTAACGCAAGAAGAAGTCAGAGGTCGAGGCATCGACCGCTGCAGTCGATAGTCGGCAGACTTCGACCACGACCACGAGGGAAGTCGGTAGACTTCAACCACGTTGCGAGGTGGTCGGACGTGGTCGTAGCTCATTTGGCTGCGGTCGGACCTGGTCGAATGTGGTCGGACATAGTCGTAGTCGGTCATTCGTGGTCGTAGCGCGTCTGGTGCGGTCGGATGCGGTCGGACGTACTTGGAGCTCGGTCAGAAGTGGTCGAACTCAGTCGGACGAGGTTGAACGCAGTCGGACAAGCTCCGGACAAGGTCAGATGCGATTGTAGCGTGGTCAAATGGGCTCGGACGCGGTCGAAAGCACTCGGCGTGCGGTCAGAAGTGCTAGGATGTGGTCGGAAGTGCTCGACTGAGGTCGAAGAGCGGTCGTATGTGGTCAGAAGCTTCTTCAACCACGTTGTAACCTTCTACTGTGGTCGTAGATCAGATCTAATCGGTCGTAGGAGTTTCTGAGGTGGTCATAAATCCCGAGAACCGATCGTATGGAACTCTGAGCTAGTTGTAACCTTGTTTCATGCGGTCGTAGGCTATATGCATTGTTGATCATGAGATTTCGACCGGTCATAATTGGTGTATGACCTTGTGGAGTTTGTTTCGAGTTTTCTTTTCTGATGCAAATGGATGTTACCCTTGTCTAGTACGGTGCTATGTGATGGTTTGTCATCTGTGTTGGCTTCAGGACCTTGAGGCTAGTCGTGGCGAGGCATAGGATGACCAGACTAGGCACAGGCAGTGCTGAGGTCGGAGCGGTCGGGAGATGCCGAAGACTATGAGGCGTTCAAGGTGGTTGCAAGGCCTGGACAGCAAGGCAAGAGGAGGAAGCTTTCAGGAAGGTGCGAGGATGGCGTTTTGGTGAAATGCGCAAAGCCTGCAAGAGTGGAAGCGGATTTTGTTGGCGCTAATGGGTAAAGTGTGGAATCTATTGGAGTTAGCAGGCAAAGCACTTGAGTTAATGGGTAAAGTGAGTGATAAAACTCGGTATTAGTTGGTGTTGACGGGTTCCCCTCCTGGTATGAGTAGGCTATAAATAGAGGGGTAGGCTCGAGTACTGGTTGAGGTTTTTCACCGAGTCGCTCTGGGTTTTATTCTCTATCTTGTGTGCGTTGCTCTGTGGTAAAGAGTTTGTATGGAGTGTCTATAGAAATCTCCTATGTAATCATTCATCTCTCTGAATCTATCTGAGAAATATTGGGCCTGTTTGGCAACGGCTGCGGCTTATAGCTTTTGGCTGAAATTTTTGAATTTTAGCTGTTTATGGTATAGATTGCGGATAGATAGATACTCACTTGTGATTTTGGATGGTACAGATGTTGGGCTTTTAACATGTACATCGTTTTACTTATAGACCCCGTTTTAAGAAAATACTCCGTTTAAAAGTTAGGTACTGTAGCAAAAGCCAAAAGCCGCCAGCTTCGGAGGAAAAGAACAGGCCCATTGAGTTTGAGATGGTTTGATAGCTTGTGTCAGTTCTATATGTGTTTTGTTTGCTTGTCTCTGGTCTTTCTTTGCTCTCTGTGTTCTTTTTGTTTTGAGTTGGGTTCCTGTTCTTGTTGGCTCAAATTTGATTTGCTCAGAACGGGGAATCAGTCTCAAGACCATTTGGTCAGTTCATTCCCGAGAGCAAAAATCGAATCAAAGAAGTATTTTTGTCTCACGGTCATATGCCTTAATTTCCTCTGCTTCTTGTTCGATCTTGGCTCTTGTTTCGACCACACTGAGGAGTTCCTATTCTCTTGGTAATTTCACCTTTAGTGATCATGCACTTGCTAGGATTTGAGTTTTGTGGTCTTTTGTTCTCTGTGGTGATAGTTATCTGAAGGCTTGGCCTTGCGGTCGTACGCCACTTCTTGTCCTATGTTTTGAGTTCGAATATGAACTTCTCTTCGACCATAGCAATGAGTTATCTTTAGCCTTGTAATTTCAAGTCCTGAGGTTGTTGTTTTGTTCTGAGAGAAGTTGCATGGTCGTTTGACCCAAGAATCAGAAGCTGCACTGGTTTTAGTTCTTGCGGGTGTTGCGCTCTGCTCTGTTGTCGCCCAAAGTGATTTATTGTCGAATGTTCTTCCTTCGCTGTCTCAGTCTTTTTCTGTGCTTTCTCTGGTTCCAGTGAGCATACATCTTCTTGCTTCATAGCTTCTGTAGCTATTGGAGAACAGGATTGTGTGGATACTTGGGGAAGGTTTAAAGGCACCATTCACCCCCCTCTGTTGCCTGTTCGGTCCTACAATTGGTATCAGAGTTGGTTAGCTCTCTGTTATAGATCTTAACCGGTCTGTGAGTCATGGCAATAGACAAGTATTCCACCAAGCCCCCTATCTTCGATGGGATCGACTATCCCTTCTGGAAGAGTAGGATGGAGTCGTATATACAAGCTCAGGGCTATGCTATCTGGAGGAAGGTCAAGTCCCAGTATTTGGTTCCTGCCGATGAGAACATCACAGTGGCAAACATGCCAGATGTTGAGGTGAATGCTAAGGCAAGGAACATCATAATCCAAGGTCTGAGCCGAAGCGAATTCGATCGCATTTCTCATCTTTCATCGGCCTATGACATTTGGGTGACCCTCGATGCATATCATGAGGGCATCACCCAAATCAAGACGGTGCGATAGGACCAGTACAAGCGAGATTACAACAAGTTTGAAATACTCGCTGGAGAGTCCCTTGATGAGTATTTTGTGAGGTTTTACAAAATCCTGAGCAATCTCCGAGTGGTCGGTCTCACATACCCCGACTCGGACAACGCTCGTCAAATACTTTCGGCTTTGGATTTGCGAGTTTGGGAGATGAAGGTGACCACCATCAAAGACACGATAGACCTCTCGACCTTGACTCTTGATACATTGTATTCACGCCTCAAGACTCACGATATTGACATAGTCTCTCACAAGTCGAAGTCTCAGTCGATGGCACTGATCACTGATCTCAGTCTTGCTTCTGGATTTCCCTCTGATGGTACTACTAGTTTTTCCCTAGCTGCTTTGTGTGAAATTAGTGATGATCAAATTGAGTAGCTACCTGAGAGTGAACTAGCCCTCCTTGCCAGAAATTCTCCCATGCATACAAGAGATTGAGGTACAGAAAGAGGAGTGGGCCGGTGATTTGCTTCGAATGTGGTGGCCCCAACCACATTTGGGCAAATTGCCCCAAGCTGAAGAAGAGCAAGAATGATTACGGCGGAGTGAACAAGAACGACTATATCAATAAGAACCGCAACAAGAAGCCCCCAACTCATGCCCAAGGGAGAGAGAAGAAGTACTGCAACATCGGCAAAGCCAAGAAGCTCTTCCACCACGTCCTCACCGCCTTTGATGACATGAACTTCAGCGACTTGGAAGGGTGGAGTGACGACGACGGTAAAGATGATCAAGACAAGGACACTAAAGACGGTGACGACTTCATTGGCATGTGCTTCATGTCCAACGAGATTGACATCAGCGATGACGATCTCTACACCGACTCTAATGAGGTAGGCCCCTCCTATGACCAGCTCAATGATGCATTCCTTAAGTTAGGAAGATTTTATGCTAGATCTAGAGCTAGGTGTGGTGATCTAGAGAAGGAGATAGAGAGCTTGTCACAGGAGCTTACTTCACTTAAATCTGCTCTCTCCCGTGATGATTGTGATGTATGCTCTTTTTTGCTTGGTGGCATGGAGAAGCTTAAGACCTCTTATGATAGTGTGCTTACCGAATTTGATATGATTAAGGTGGAGAATGTTAGTCTACTTGCTGAACTAGAGATGATTAGGGTAGCCTCCATTTCATCTACTACTGTTGAGACCACTTCTTGCACCTCATGTGAGGTTAAGGACAATGCTTTTAGAGGTCTTTACACTATGCTTCATGATCTGCCTGAAAATTGTGAAAGCTGCAATAACTTGAAGATTAACCTAAAGAAGGCAGATCATAAAATTGCTGAATTGCATGCTTCCCTCCTAGAGCCCATTGTGTCTTGCACAAATTGTCCCAAATTGACTGCTGAACTTGAATCTGTCTCAAAACAATTTCAAGAAATGATTGACCATAACAACAAAATGGCTCATTATGCATCTAAGGGCCCTGTTAGCTCACCATGCAATAATTGTGAAAAACTAAAATCTGAACTCGTTGCTTTGAATGATAAATGTGTGAAGCTAACTAAGGACCTACTAGAGAAGCCACAATCTTGTTGTGATGTGTGTGCTGTGGTGGGGGAGAAGTCTAAGGAGATGGTAGAGACGCTTAGCCGCAAGGACCAAATGGCTAGAAGTAGGGCTGTCCTTCCATGTCCTGCGAAGACCTCAAAGTTAAGGTGGCTGTGCACAAGGAGAGTCATGCACATGCTATTCGTTCTTCTGCTGTTGATTCTTCTTCGTCTCCTTCTGCTGTCTCTTCTTCCCCCTGCTCTTCTTGCACCTCTCTCTTTCAGGAGTGTCAGTATCTTATGAACAATCTTGAGAGATTTGTTGAAGGCAAGAAGAAGCTGAATCTTATTCTAGACAAGTCCAAGATTTGCAAGTTTAATCAAGGTCTAGGATACGATTTTCTTGAGGATGTTAGGAAGCATCCACCAGCTACTCTCAGACCCATAGCAGCAGGTGTGATCGAGGCTAAGTCTAGAACCAAAAAGGTTGAGTTTAAATCTGCGGGCTTTGTCCAAGGGATATCTGGCAGTAAGGTGATAACACCTGTTGCTTCGACCTCCCAGAAGGCGAAGTTCCATTGTACCTTCTATTAGAAGGATGGACACAGGATCGAAAGATGCTTCAAGCGCGCCAAGATCACACAGAAGGATCATGTTCATGCTCTTAGGCATATTCAGGGTCAGCCCTAGACTCTGAGTGCACCTAAGACCAACACGAGGTCTAGAGTCAGTTTTGTTGACATGCTTAGATAGCATCAAGTACTTGGTTTTCCTGTTTCTGATTTTAGTCCTCGAGTTGTCTCCGGTCGTGATATCCACCGTCCTAAGGGTAGATCTCATTTTCCCCACTGAGATAGCTATCCGCGGTGAGATCAGCATGTTGTTGGGAGCGACGGAGAGCGTAGGGTAGTTAGAGGTCAGTCGTGTTTGACTACTTCTGCTGCTCATCAAGTGACTCAGTATTGGGTTCCAAAATCTATTTTGATTTATACCAGTACTGAGCCATAGCCGCTCTCTTGTTGGCTCAGGTTTGCCGGGCTGGGAAGGGAGAGGTATGGCTTGTAGACTCCGGTTGTTCTCGACACATGACCGGAGACTCTCCTTGGTTCTCTTCCCTAGTCTGAACCCCAGGTGATGAGACGATCACCTTCGGAGACACCTCATCTAGGCGAGTCATCGCTAAAGGTACAGTGCGGCTCAATGACTCTTTTATTCTTAAAGATGTTGCCTTAGTGAGTAAGTTGCAATACAATTTGCTTTCTGTTTCTCAGCTTACCGATGACAATTTTGAGGTAAGTTTTAAGAAAAATACTTGCAAAATTCTTGATTCCTTGTGGTGTCTAGTTTGCGGGATTTCTAGATATGGGAGGATCTTTCGTGCTGATTTTGGTGTATCTTCTGGTGATCCTCTTAGGTGTCTAGTTGCTTCAGAGTCCTGTGATCTCTCTTTCTGGCATAGGAGACTTGGTCACATTGGTTTTGACCATTTGGCTCGAGTTAGCGGCCATGATCTCATTCGTGGTCTGCCCAAACTCAAGATGGTCAAAGACATGGTTTGTGCTCCTTGCCGGCATGGCAAGATGATTGCTGCTTCTCATCATCCAGTCACAGTGACTATGACTGATGCACTAGGACAGCTTCTTCACATGGAACATTTGGTCCAGCTAGAGTGCAATCAGCAGGAGGGAAGTGGTATGTTCTTGTTGTGGTCAATGACTTCTCGAGGTACTCTTGGGTGTTTTTCTTAGTCTCGAAGGATGAGACGTTCAGTCATTTTTGGGGTTTGTTTAGTAGGCTTTCTGTCGAGCTCTCAGGTGCCTTATGAGCGATCCGTAGTGACAATGGCATGGAGTTCAAGAATTCCTACTTTGTGAAGTTCTATGATGAGACAGGTGTAGAGCATCAGTTCTCTTCTCCACACGTCCCCCAACAAAATGGCGTTGTGGAGAGGAAGAACCATACCTTGGTCGAGATGGCCAGGACGATGCTTGATGAGTACTCTACACCTAGAAAGTTTTGTGCTAAGGCTATAGCCACCGTGTGCCATGTTTCGAACAGAGTTTTTCTAAGGGCACACTTGCATCGCACTTCTTATGAGTTGAGATATGGGCAGAAGCCCAGTGTCTCGCATTTTCGCGTGTTTGGTTGTAAGTGTTTTATCTTGAAGTTCAGAAACCTAGACAAGTTCGAGTCACATTCTTGTGATAGTATTTTTCTGGGTTACTTGACTTCTTCACGAGCGTGTATGGTCTAGAACTACGAGTCTAGCAAAATGGTAGAGACCTGTGAGGTGACTTTCGATGAGGCTAGTCCGAGGACTAGGCCCGATATCTCAGGTTCTGTAGAGTAGTCTGAGCCCATCTTTGTGGATGATGAGGAGGATGGAGATGAGGGTTGTCTACCCGATCTAGTTCTTCCTCCCCCTGAGGAGCCTCCTTCTTCCACCGCACCTTAGGGAGATCAGCCCTTTCCTTCCTCATCTTCTGGAGCTAATGGCTTTGTTCCAACCTCGTCAGCTCATGAGGTAGAGGCCACTTCTCATTCTCATCCAGGACCTCCCCGTCAAATCCAAAATCGCCATCCTTTAGAGCAGATGATTGGAGGTCTCTTTGAGCGCGTCACACGCTCAAAGTCTGGCTTGTCTCACTTCTGTCTCCATTTTGCCTTCGTCGCCTCTTTCGAGCCCAAGGATGTTAGTCATGCTCTGTCTGACGAGTCTTGGGCCAATGCCATGCTTGAGGAGTTAGAAAACTTTGAGAGAAATAAGGTCTGGTCACTTGTTGATCCCCCCTAGAGGTCATAGTGTCATAGGTACCAAGTGGGTTTTCAAAAACAAGCAGAGTGAGGATGGGGTTGTCATTCGAAACAAGGCTAGATTGGTAGCTCAGGGTTTCTCCCAGGTTGAGGGTCTAGATTTTGAGAAGACCTTTGCCCCTGTAGTTAGGCTAGGGGCCATTAGGATCTTGCTTGCTTTCGCGGCGTCTAAGGGCTTCAAGCTGTACCAGATGGATGTCAAGAGTGTTTTCCTCAAAGGGTATATTGAGGAAGAGGTCTATGTTAGGCAGCCTCCAGGTTTCGAGAACCCCAAATACCCAAACCATGTCTACAAGCTTTCCAAAGCCCTGTATGGACTTAAGCAAGCCCCTAGAGCTTGGTATGAGAGGCTGAAGTCCTATTTGTTGAGTCATAGGTTTGAGATGGGAAAGGTAGACAAGACTTTGTTCATTCGTAGGCATGGCAATGACCTTCTACTCGTCCAGATTTATGTGGATGACATTATCTTTGACAGCTCTTCTCATGCTCTTGTTTCTCAATTCTCTGATGTCATGAGCACAAAGTTTGAGATGAGCATGATGGGCGAGTTGAGCTTCTTCCTTGGATTCCAGATCAAGCAAACTCGGGAGGGTACTTTCTTGCATCAGGGCAAGTACACTTGTAACCTCTTGAGACGCTTTGACATGAGTGATGGCAAGCCGGTTTCAACTCCAATGGTGTCATCAGCTTCTCTCGACCCAGATGAGGACGGTGAGCCAGTTGACCAAAAGGAGTATCGCAACATGATAGGCTCCCTCTTGTACATCACAACCTCGAGGCCGGACATACACTTCTTCGTGTGTCTGTGTGCTCGGTTTCAGGCCTCTCCTCACGTATCTCTCCGCCAGGCGGTGAAGCACATCTTTCGGTACCTTCGAGCCACTATAGACTATGGTATCTGGTACTCTTCCTCCTCTTGTCTTTCCCTTAGAGCCTTCTCCGATGCACACTTTGCTGGCTGTAGGATAGATAGGAAGAGCACTTCTGGCACCTGCCAATTCATTGGCACTTCTCTTGTTTCCTGGTCTTCTAAGAAACAGTCTGGTGTTGCACAGTCCACCGCAAAGGCCGAGTACGTTGCTGCAGCGAGTTGCTATAGTCAGGTGCTTTGGATGGTCTCGACCTTGCGGGATTTTGGGTTAGTTATAGATAGTGTTCCACTCTTTTGTGATAACAATTCTGCCATTAACATCTCTAAGTACCCAGTGCAGCATTCCAGGACCAAGCACATTGATATCCGATATCACTTCCTTAGAGACTATGTGGAGAAGGGTGACATAGTGCTCCAGTTTGTGGAGAGTGACGACCAGTTGGCTGATATCTTTACCAAGCCTTTGGATAGCTCGAGGTTCTCAGCCTTGCAGGGAGAGCTTATGGTAGTTTGCCCTTATGGTTTATTGTGAGGAGGAGCTCTTCATTGCTATGTATCTCATTGCTTATATGCTCCTATTTTCATTCTGTTGCATTGCATGTGGGTGCATTTGGGTGAGTCCTTCTAGCACAGATTAGAGTGTTCTCTCATTGAGTTGCTTAGATTTCTTCCTCTCATCTTGTGCTTCTAGGATGCTACTTATTAGCTGGATCTCTTCTCACTAGGTTGAGTTCACTCACTTCTTATAGGTCTAGCAAGGGTTGGGCCACCCTTGGATAGACAGGGAACATGTTTACTCCCTAGCGTGTTAGAAGTCCAGCTGACTGCCTTTTCTATTTTCTCTGCCAGCTTATCTTATTAATTGCTTTGGTTCAGGGGGAGTTCATTTGGGATTTGCTAGATCTTAATATTAACATAACTCAACCTGAACTAAAAGTGCATCTCATGTTGAGGGGGAGCTGGATTTTCTTGCTTTTGTTTTCGGCATCCTATATTGTAATATAACTACATGGAGCCTTGATTATTATCCTCTTTATGACATGTTTACAATGCATTACATCTTACCATGATCTGAGTTAGATTGCTAGATCTATTATGACTTTCTATGTGTGGTCTAGTTTTGCCATGATAATTCTTTCAATGTGCTCAACTTGAATTAAACATGTCATGTTAAATCTTGAGACTAGTCTGTCTTTAGTTATCCTCTTATGATTCACGTCATGTCGCATAGGCTGAGTTGAGTCTTGAATCTTTATTGAGCTTTAGATTAAGCTATGCTAGTTCCTAGTGAAGCATATGTTCTTGAACTAGGTTCAGAAAATGCAAAAGGATTTCTTTTGTGTGAAAAAAGAATTGATCTCACCAACTCTTTCTCATGAGACTGCTTGCTATTGCACTAGGCATGAACTCAGGAGGAGTTTTGGATGACCAAGATCACTTCTTAAGCTTATTGCTTGAAGTGGTCGCATAACGTTTGAGATCTAGCACATGGTTAAGCAACAAAATTTGGTTGGGAACAACGATGAATTTCTAAAAGAAACAGTATGTCAGATGTGCTAAATTTGGTCAATCACAAAAATGCCAAGTACTTGAACAAATGTCTTATTTTTGAACTTATAGCACTCTAAACTGATTCAATGTTAGCTTCTTGGCTTGACTTAGAATATAGACATGGCTTGCATCATCTTTGGATACCTTTAGTTAGACTATAATCTTGAATGACTTGACATGCTAAGAAATTCATCTAATTTTCAGATTATGACTTATTTGGTTTAGCTTGTCTATACATGAATTGT
The DNA here is from genome assembly GCA_017311315.1 of Dendrocalamus latiflorus. Lineage (NCBI taxonomy): Eukaryota > Viridiplantae > Streptophyta > Magnoliopsida > Poales > Poaceae > Dendrocalamus > Dendrocalamus latiflorus. The sequence continues at coordinate 1,060,485 of CM029656.1, forward strand.
CATGATCTAGATAACATTCCCTTGGTTATGGCTTGGTTTAATACTTAGAGGTCATTCTGGATAATCTTCATGGCTCCGAGTGCTTAAAATGAATAATCTACAGTCAGTTCAAACCAATCATGCTCCATTTTCTTCCTTGCATCTTGATGATTTTATTGCGAAAAGGGGGAGAATGATGGAGAAAAAGGCATAAAAGGGGATTTTCTGGAGTTTTTGAGGAAAAATTGTTCTTTCTGTTAATTGCTCCTTTTGTCAACATGATCATTATTCCCTCTGTTACCTTGTTTCAGACCATGTGTGACTTTCTTGGCTAAAACAAAAAAAAATTCAAACTCAAACTTTATGCTTTTTCTGTGTTTGTCAATATACTCATCAAGAGGGAGATTGAGAGACCATGTGGAGGAGACCACATGTTTGTGATGAGTAATTGACACTTGGTTTAGTCAGTTTGAGTTTGGTTTAGGTGTTTCCTGCATAGTCGTAGCCATGTTTGAGCGGTCAGAAGACCTTTACGACCATATTGGGCGTGGTCGTATGTCACTAGGATGGTTTACGACCACTTAGGCCATGGTCGAAAGGTAGCGGCAAGGCTTACGACCACATCTGGCTGCGGTTTAAGGTCACCCAAGAGGGTTATGACCACATTGGACGTGGTCAGAGGTCATCAGAAAAGTTTACGACCACTTTGGTCGTGGTCGAAAGCCTCCAGAGTCGCCTACGACCACGTTGGCCGTGGTTGAAAGCCACCAGGGAGTTTTACGACCACGTTGTGGCGCTTACGACCACTCTGGCCGTGGTCGAAGGTCACCAAGATGGTTTACGACCACGTAGTGTCATTTACGACCACTCTAGCCGTGGTCGAAGGCAGCTATGACCACGTTGGCCATGGTCGATAGCTGGTATGACCACGTTGGCCATGGTCAGAACACTCCTACAACCAAGATGGTCGTGGTCGGAAGACTGATTCACTGTTTACGACCTCATGGTCGAAAGTCGGTAGTGGAATTTACGACCACATTGAGGAGTCGACGCCTTACGACCACGTTGTTGAGAGCTGAAGCGATCGGTAGTCGTAAGACGCAGCCACGACCGCTGTGGTCGAATGTCGGCGGGTTATGACTACGAGGGTAGTTGGTGGCTTACGACCACGTTAACGCAAGAAGAAGTCGGAGGTCGAGGCTTCGACTACTGCGGTCGATAGTCGCCAGACTTCGACCATGACCACGAGGGAAGTCGGCAGACTTCGACCACATTGCGAGGTGGTCAAACGTGGTCGTAGCTCGTTTGGCTGCGGTCGGACCTAGTCAAATGTGGTCGGACGTGGTCGTAGTCGGTCGTTTGTGGTCGTAGCGCGTCTGACGCGGTCGGATGCAGTCGTATGTGGCCGAACGTAGTCGGAGCTCGGTCGGAAGTGGTCGAACTCAGTCAGACGAGGTTGAATGCGGTCAGACAAGCTCCGGACGTGGTCAGATGCGATCGTAGCGTGGTCAGATGGGCTTGGACGCGGTCGAAAGCTCTTGGCGTGTGGTCGGAAGTGCTAGGATGCGGTCGAAAGTGCTCGACTGAGGTCGAAGAGCGGTCGTATTTGGTCGGAAGCTTCTTCGAACACGTTGTAACCTTCTATCGTGGTCGTAGATCAGATCTAATCAGTCGTACGAGTTTTTGAGGTGGTCGTAAATCTCGAGAACCGGTCGTTTGGACCTCTGAGCTGGTTGTAACCTTGTTTCATGCGGTCGTAGGCTATATGCATTGTTGATCATGAGATTTCGACCGGTCGTAATTGGTGTACGACTTTGTGGAGTTTGTTTCGAGTTTTCTTTTCTGATGCAAATGAATATTACCCTTGTCTAGTGCGGTGCTATGTGATGGTTTATTGTCTGTGTTGGCTGCAGGACCTTGAGGCTAGTCGTGGCAAGGCATGGGATGACCGGACTAGGCACAGGCGGTGGTGAGGTCAGAGCGGTTAGGAGATGCCGAAGACGATGAGGCATTCAAGGTGGTTGCAAGGCCTAGACAGCAAGGCAAGAGGAGGAAGCTTTCAGGAAGGTGCGAGGATGGCGTTTTGGTGAAATGCGCAAAGCCCGCAAGAGTGGAAGCGGATTCTGTTGGCGCTAATGGGTAAAGTGTGGAATCTGTTGGAGTTAGCAGGCAAAGCACTTGAGTTAATGGGTAAAGTGAGTGATAAAACTCGGTATTAGTTGGTGTTGACGGGTTCCCCTCCTGGTATGAGTAGGCTATAAATAGAGGGGTAGGCTCGAGTACTGGTTGAGGTTTTTCACCGAGTCGCTCTGGGTTTTATTCTCTATCTTGTGTGCGTTGCTCTGTGGTAAAGAGTTTGTATGGAGTGTCTATAGAAACCTCCTATGTAATCATTCATCTCTCTGAATCTATCTGAGAAATATTGAGTCTGAGATGGTTTGATAGCTTGTGTCAGTTCTATCTGTGTTTTATTTGCTTGTCTCTGGTCTTTCTTTGCTCTCTGTGTTCTTTTTGTTTTGTGTAGGGTTCCTGTTCTTGTTGGCTCAAATTTGATTTGCTCAGAATGGGGAATCAGTCTCAAGACCATTTGATCAGTTCATTCTCGAGAGCAAAAATCGAATCGGAGAAGTATTTGTGTCTCACGATCATATGCCTTAATTTCCTCTGCTTTTTGTTCGATCTTGGCTCTTGTTTCGACCGCAGTGAAGAATTCCTATTCTCTTGGTAATTTCACCTTTAGAGATCAGCTCTTGCTAGGATTCGAGTTTTGTGGTCTTTTGTTCTCTGTGGTGATAGTTATCTGAAGGCTTGGCCTTGCGGTCGTACGCCACTTCTTGTCCTCTGTTTTGAGTTCGACTATAAACTTCTCTTCGACCACAGCAACGAGTTATCTTTAGCCTTGTAATTTCAAGTCTCGAGGTCGTTGTTTTGTTCTGAGAGAAGTTGCATGGTCGTTTGACCCAAGAATCAGAAGCTACATTGGTTTTGGTTCTTGCAGGTGTTGCGCTTCGCTCTGTTGTCGGCCGAAGTGATCTATTGTCAAATGTTCTTACTCCGCTGTCTCAGTCTTTTTCTGTGCTTTCTCTGGTTCTAGTGAGCGTACATCTTCTTGTTTCATAACTTCTGTAGCTATTGGAGAAGAAGATTGTGTAGGTACTTGGAGAAGGTTTAAAGGCACCATTCACCTCCTTTGTTGCCTATTCGGTCCTACTTTATAGATAACATGATAAAGATAAAACAATGCCACTGTGAGAGAAGAAATCTGAGGTCTGAGAATTGACAAATTCCCTAGCGTTGTCCGTCTAGACAGATTGGAGGGAAGTCTTGAATTGAGTGCACATGTACGTCGCGAAGGAATTGAGTGCACATGTACTCAATGGCGACCTACAGAGCATTGGTGTTTTGGTTTATATGCGGCGACAAGGGCTTTTGGTGGAGCTAGGATGAGAAGGGATGGTGAGATGCTGAGGGAGCGGTGGAGCTGCTGCCCAAGGCGTCGGTGCTGTGAGCGGGAGCGGGAGAGGTCCTCATGGGGACGATGGTTGTGGGAAGAAGCTGCAGGCCTAGGAGGAAATCTGATACCATAAAAACAAATGAGAGATTGCGCCACACAGCAATGTGTTGTATTACTAATGTATAATGGAGTTACAAAGGAAAGGTACATCAAATCGGGAAAGTAATCACAGTCCGGAGAAACTAATCAACCGGGTCCACGCGCGACAAAGTCGGCGTGACTAGCTCACGTCCCATAATCACACACGTTAAGAGATAGATCGACCAACAGAAATGCTATCACACGCGCGTCGCAACGCAAAGATCTGATCAAGACGGTATACCTCAGCTCCGCTTCTCTCTTTATTTGTTAACCTTACCTTTTACGTGAAACGAACATTGAGTCGGAGACCTCAATATTCCACCTTTTACGTATGTCGACTTGTGTTCCTGGTGCACGTATGCCAATTAGCCATACCCGATCTATCGCCATTACTCTAATCGGGAGCTCGATTTCTTGTGCACAAGAAATTCAATGACTAATTAGGAATACGAAAAATCCCCGATCAAGAGTACAATCAAGTAAAATGATAAAATCGGCATGCAACCTATTTGGACCAAACTGATATGGATCTATAATTTAGTTTACAAGGTCTGAACTTAGCTGGCATCCATGGCAAGAAGCTAGAGCACTGAGCGCGACGACAGCGGCAGTGAAGTCCTGGAGGCGGCCACGGTCAGCGACGGCTTGGACGGCAAAAGGCCGGGGCTTTGTCAAATGAGCAAGGGTGACGCTGTGACGGCGACGACCTCCTGCGCTGGCTCCCAAGCGGTAGTGCTCAGATGCCACGCAACCTGTCGCCATGGAAAGCTGCGCGTCGCAGCCGCGGCAACGCTTGTTTACTGCTTAGTGCTTAGCCATTGTTCTTTTATTGAGATGGGAATGGAACGGCTTGGAGAAGACAGGCTTGAGATATGCTTTGAGAGTGGTGCAAACACGTGGCATGCTTCTGATAAGATGAATGAGATGGTTGGTCTGCAGCTAGTTTGAAAGGCCCTAACGTACGTAAGTGATAATTTTGATGTAAATAAGATGCGTGACATGTTATAATGAGAGGTGATGAGTAGTAGTTATGTTCATTTGGCTGATCCCAAAGGTCAGTGTTTAGAATACCTATCTTTACTACTTAAAAATTGGAGTTGGTGGCAGTCGGTCCATTCTGTCTTATCCTTTCTCACAAAAAAAGCACACTGACATGTGGGCCTCTCAAAAACCTGCATCAGTAACGTCTCTTCCCCACCAACTCCCTCCCTCGGATCCACGCCGCTCCCCCCACGCCTCCTCCCCTCCCCCGTTATCCGCGCTGAGGCCACCTCCGCCGCTCCGCCCTCAGCTCCTCCTCCCCACCCCGCGCCGCCGCCTCCACCTCCCCCCTCTCCTCCGCTCCGCCCTCGCCTCCACCCCGCTCCTCCGCTCGGCCCTTGCCTCCTCCCCAACTCCTCCGCTCCACTGCCGTCTCCTCACTCCTCAGCTCCACCGCCGCCTCCTCGCTCCTCCGCTCCGCCCTCGCCTCCTCCTCCCTACCCTGCGCTGCCGTTGCCTCCTCCCCACCTTACCGAATCCGTGCAGGCAGAGCCCAGCGGCGGCAGCCTGGCGGCGACACGGCTCGAGTGTGGTTCCTCCATGCGACGGCACAATGAGCCGGAGATGGCCGGATCCAGAAGAGGCGACGAGGATCCGGGCGGCGAGGGCAAGCGGGACGGGGCGGCGAGTAGGTGATCTGCAACGACGATGGTTTCGTCTATAAGCACCCCCACGGCCTCTACCCGGTCGACCGCGATGGTGCCGATGCGGTGGCGCCACGGCCTCTGCCTGGTTCGTTTCTAACACACTTCCGAGTGAAGGATAGGCTTTCTGATCCGCCATGGCCCGCCTGGGCCCTAGGGTTTCTCCGCCGGAGACAAACGTTTCAGTAGGATGTTCTGGCATTTTGTTGCTTCTGATGATCATAATTATGATTTTTTTTCCACATTAGTATGCTTCCAAGCTGGTTACTCATCTTGTATGTAGTGATTGATGACAGCAAAAGAGTAGATATTTTGTTAGGGATGCTTCAGGTTTGGACCAGATCAAACTTTGCTATGTTTCGATCATGTGTCCCAGAGTTTTGCCAAATTAATTTGGTCTTTAGCTATGTGGTAGTTGAGACTGACAACAGCGCTGCTTTGCCTGCTCATAAGAGGGTAGGGTAGGATTAGAGCCATATGCAGATGGAAATGCGTGATCACGCTTCAAAACAAGGAGAAATTATTGACTGTAGATGCTTGAACAAAAGTTGCTTTGATTGTTTGGGAGCATAATTTGACTTGTTTGGTATGTGGCAGCAGTTAGAATTTGCTGAGGGATCCACGCTACAACAAGGGACTTGCCTTCATAGAGAGAGAGAGAGAGAGCGTGTGACGCACTACCTCCGTGGCCTTCTGCCACCAGTAATCATATCCCAGGAGCTTCAGGTTCAACAATCCTCGATTCCTTTCTTCATGAATGACTTCAAGCATGTGCACCTTTCTTTCTGACCCATTATGCTCTGATCTTATCAGGAGAGGAAGATCATGCATGACATCCAGCAATACCAGCTGCCCCTGCAGCGCTACATGGCTATGATGGACCTTCAGGTAACTGCTCACTAAGTTTCCTTATTGTTCATGGCATAGCTGATGTGAGTAATCCAATCTGGTCACACTGTTCTTTCAATCCATATTGCAAGAAGGGAATGAGAGGCTTTTCTACAAGCTCCTCATTGACAATGTTGAGGAACTGCTTCTTGTTGTGTACACTCCAACTGTTGGTGAGGCCTGCCAAAAGTACAGCTCCATATTTAGCCATCCTCGGGGTCTTTATATCAACTTGAAGGAGAAGTATGCTTCGCTTCTTGGGTTTGTATGGTTTTAGGATGCTCTTGTATGTTCTTGTTCATATGGAGATTTGCTTGGCTATGCAGGGGGAAGATCCTTGAGGTGCTAAAGAACTGGCCAGAGCCGAGCATTCAGGTTTATTGCTGTTACTGACGGTGAACAGATTTTAGGGCTTGGAGATTTTGGTTGCCAGGTATCTTTTTATAGGTGTCTTAAAGATTTACGGTAAACTATCTCTCAGGCTCTTGTGTTGATTGCAATAATTTTTTATATAGGGAATGGGGATCCCTGTTGGTAAGCTTGCCCTTTACACTGCTTTGGGAGGAATTCGTCCATCTGCTGTAAGCTTTTTGTAGCTAACTTAATTTTTGTTTGCCGGACTACTTTTTCTTGATAGCATGAATAAATGTATTATTTATTGATAATCTTGAAGTGCTTGCCAATCACATTGGATATTGGCACAAATAATGAGGAGCTGTTGAGTGATGAGTTTTACATTTGTTTCCTAACTTGATGTAGTTACCACCTGCAATTCTTAATTTGTCATTTTTTGTACTTCTCAAAAGTACGCTGATTTCCTTTATGAATTTATGACTGCTGTGAAGCAAAACTATGGGGAGAAAGTACTCATTCAGGTAAGATACATGCATAGAAAAGCTATATTCAGAAATAGAAAAAACATGCAAGTGTTAAACGACTTACCTTTGACTTGCCTCTCTATTTGAAAAATGTGAAATCATATTACAGTTGTTCTAATGACTATTATCATGCAGTTTGAAGATTTTGCCTCATTGCTGCTTGGGCATCTAGCAGGCGGCTTAGCGTGGAAGGCCAGAGGGGGTTATAGTGGTGCATGCAGTGGAAGGATAGACACGGCAAGAAGCTCATCGAGGTCTTAGAATTCCAGCTAGGTAAATGAGCAACATCTGCTTAAATTCCATGCATCCTTTCGTTATTTGTGCTGGTGCAATTATATCAGGCTGCTGTATAGGATAGCATAGTTCCTTTGGGCGTACGCCGAGGGGCTCGCCTCGTCGGTGTGGGAGTCGGCCGCGGGGGCAGCGCGGGCGGAGTTCGCCACGGAGCGAGAGGGGCTTCTGCAACAAGTCACTTCGCTAGAGAGGGAAAAGGGCGAACTTGCCCTGACCCTGGCGGAGCGCGAGAAGACCCTCGGCGAGGCCTCGATGAGGGCCTGGGATGCTATGCTAGCGCTGGAGGGCCACCTCGAGGGGCTTGTGGCGAAAGTTCCAGACCACGCCTTCGGCCCCGAAGAGCTACCGCGGACCCTTCGCTGGATCAGCGACGCCACCGACGCCGCGCGCACCGCCGCAGCATCCTTTGGCGACCACTGCGCATTTGTGGCGTCATGCCTGGTGTGTGCCTTACTTCGGCATCGCGGCTGCACGCACGTCGCCGGACTGGAGGACCCCCGGCTGGAGATGCCCGTCGGGGTCGGGGTGATGTCTGGTGAGGTCCGCGCCGTGCGCGGCGCCGTCGGATGCTTCCACGAGCGAATCTGGGACTATGTTGGGCCGGGCATGACGCAGGTCGAGCTCCGGAAGTCCCTTCATGGGGGAGGCAGCGTCGGCCGGTTCCTGGACGAAGTCCCACGGCGCGACGGGGGCGGCGCTGGGGCCTCCGAGGATGCGGGAGGCTCACAGGTGCGACGCTGAAGGGGTTGGGTGTGAGCGTGTTGTAATGTCCGCCCTTATAGTGAATAAAGCGCCTACTTGCTCGACGAGCTGACCATTTGACTTATCCCGAACAGCTTCCTGGTTCGGGGCGGTTGCTCGCATCCGGCCTTGCAACCCGGCGACGCCTTTGACGGTGGCGGAGGACCGAGGAGTCGCTGAACTTTTGGGCCGGCCGACCTTCCTCGGGCAAGGCCTCGTGTTTGGTGCGCGTGAAGGATGAGCCCGCCGAGTAGCGGTCTAGGACTTGATGTTAGCGGGCCTCCGCCCCTTGTATACTTCTCCCGATACATAAGATGCTCGTGGTATGAGCGGAGACGGGCTGTGCTGTACAAAGCGAGCCATAGCAACGACCCGTTGAAAATCCGTAAACCGGCGCGTGTCGGGGCAGATCTTGGCGCTTCGCTTTTTATAGTCCGTAGGCTGGCGCGTGCGAAGGCAGACCTCGGCGCTTCGCCTTTTATAGTCCGTAGGCTGGCGCGTGCGGAGGCAGACCTCGGCGCTTTGCCTTTTATAGTCCGTAGACTGGCGCGTGCGGAGGCAGACCTCGGCGCTTCGCCTTTTATAGTCCGTAGACTGGCGCGTGCGGAGGCAGACCTCGGTGCTTCTTCTTTTATAGTCCGTAGACTGGCGCGTGCGGAGGCAGACCTCGGCGCTTCGCCCTCGCGGGTGGGGTAGCCTCTGGTGCTCCCCGCACTTGCGCTGTTGACACTCCGGGGAGTACCCGCAGGGATGAGGTCCCTGTCGTGCGTGGAGTTCGCGTCTTGTTTAGACTCCGTAGAGTGCGCAGGGAGAACATCCGCGTCTTATTTATACTCCGTAGAGTGCGTGGGGTCAACATCCACGTCTTGTTTATACTCCGGGGAGTACGCGCAGGGACGAGGTCCCTGCCGTGCGCGGAGTTCGCGTCTTGTTTAGACTCCGTAGAGTGCGCAGGGAGAACATCCGCGTCTTATTTATACTCCGTAGAGTGCGTGGGGCCAACATCCACGTCTTGTTTATACTCCGGGGAGTACGCGCAGGGACAAGGTCCCTGCCGTGCGCGGAGTTCGCGTCTTGTTTAGACTCCGTAGAGTGCGCAGGGAGAACATCCGCGTCTTTTTTATACTCCGTAGAGTGCGTGGGGTCAACATCCACGTCTTATTTATACTCCGGGGAGTACGCGCAGGGACGAGGTCCCTGTCGTGCGCGGAGTTCGCGTCTTGTTTAGACTCCGTAGAGTGCGCAGGGAGAACATCCGCGTCTTATTTATAGTCCGTGGACTCGCGCGTGCGGAGCGAGGCTCGACGCTACGTCTTATTTAGAGTCCGTAGATTGGTGCGTGCGGAGCGGGGCTCAACGCTACGTCTTATTTAGAGTCCGTAGACTGGTGCGTGCGGAGCGAGGCTCAACGCTACGTCTTATTTAGAGTCTGTAGACTGGTGCGTGCGGAGCGAGGCTCAACGCTACGTCTTATTTAGAGTCCGTAGACTGGTGCGTGCGGAGCGAGGCTCAACACTACGTCTTATTTATACTCCGTAGAGTGCGTACGGGGGCGTCCCCCCGCCCGCTTTTGGTTTATACTCAGTCCCGTCTCCTTTTGGCTACGGCGAGTGCACACGCGAACGTGCGTCTTCGATTTATACTCAGACCCGTACCCCAGGCTACGGCGAGTGCACACGCGAACGTGCGTCTTTGATTTATACTCAGACCCGTACCCCAGGCTACGGCGAGTGCACACGCGAACGTGCGTCTTCGATTTATACTCAGACCCGTACCCCAGGCTACGGCGAGTGCACACGCGAACGTGCGTCTTGGATTTATACTCAGACCCGTACCCCAGGCTACGGCGAGTGCACACGCGAACGTGCGTCTTGGATTTATACTCAGACCCGTACCCCAGGCTACGGCGAGTGCACACGCGAACGTGCGTTTTTGATTTATACTCAGACCCGTACCCCAGGCTACGGCGAGTGCACACGCGAACGTGCGTCTTCGATTTATACTCAGACCCGTACCCCAGGCTACGGCGAGTGCACACGCGAACGTGCGTCTTCGATTTATACTCAGAAAAAGACGGGCCACAAACGGTGATCTTTATTGTATCCCCGTTTGCGTGGGTACGCAATTTACACTTTTAACGAAGATACTAACCATTGTGGCCTTGGCGCGGCCGAAGCCTCTAGTGGCTGGGCCATTCGCGGAGCCTACTGTGCCGCCTTCGTGCAACGCTGGCGGCCCCCGCGCAGCAGCGCCAATTCTAGATGTGCTGTTGCGCGCCACGGCGGGGGTACCTGGAGCCGTGCTCGATGCGCCGGGCCATGTCTTGGTCGCCGCGGATGGTAATGGTGGCCTTCGGCCCTGGGAGCTTCATACATAGATAGCCGTGATGCGGCACCGCTCCGAAGGAGTTGATGAGTGGACGTCCAAGTATGGCGTTGTAGGGGTACAGAAGGTCGACGACGTCAAACGTGACATCCTCGGTCCTGACGTTGTCGTCTCGGCCGAAGGAGACTGGAAGGCATGTCTGGCCGAGAGCCTGCAGGGGTTGCCCTCCGAAGCCTTGTAGCGGAATTCCTGGTGGGCCGAGGCGGCTTCGGGGGATTCCCATCTGGTCGAAGGCTGTTGCGAACAATATGTTTGCGGAGCTGCCGCCATCCACCAAGGCGCGCCCCACGTCGCATCCGGCTACCATGACCCGGATGATGAGGGGGTCCTGGTGGGGAAGGTCGACACCCTGGGCGTCGGCGGGTGTAAATGTGATCTCGTGCCGCGCCCAGTCCGGCGGCGCCTGCGCTGGGTATGCGGCCACATGGTGTAGCCTCCGCACGTAAGCCTTCTGCTGACGAGCCGAGGCGAACCGCAACGAGGAACCTCCGGAGATGACATTGATGACTCTACGTTGGGCCGCTTCCGGAGCCAGCAGCTGTAGGAGGCCCTCTCGAGGTTGCTGCACATGAGCCTGAACTCGCGGAGGGCCCTCGTAGGGCTGTATTCCTTGTGCGTGGACTTGCGTGGGGGCTTCGTATGGGTGGACATGGGCCACCGCAGGCTGTCGTGTCTCCGTGTACCTATCCCTGGCGACGCTTTGGCGGAGCGCCGCGATTGAAGTGCACGCACGCGTCTCGTGGGCGCCGCGGCCGTGGACCTCGCACCATAGCCCTTGGTACTGGTCGTCATACTCTCCTCGGCCTCTATCGTCACGGCCCCGGCCGCGGCCACGTCCTCGGCCTCGCCGTCCCCGACCGCCGCGAGTAGCGGAGGTGTTGTCCTCGGAACCGCCTTCAATATAGAGGATTTGCCGGCCCCGACGCGACCTTGGCTGGCCGCGCTTGGACCCGTCGTACGGCTCCTTGTGCGGGGCGTTTCTGTGCTCAGGAGGGTCCCTCGATGACTCCGTCTTGCGCTTTCCGCTCGAAGAGTCATGTTTTCGTGAGGCTTCGGCCTTAGCCGAGCCTTCGGCTTGGTTGGAGTCGGAGTCGTCGCCCTGTCTCCGCCGCGCGTCTTCTTCTGCCCTGGCGTATTCCTCCATCTTGTCAAAGAGCTTTGCCACCGTCTTGATTGGCTTCCGCGCGTTGTACTCGGCCAGTGGGCCTGGGCGGAGGCCTTGTATGGCTGCGTTAACAACGGTGGTTTCGTTGACGTCTTTTACCTGGCAGCGTATCTTCGCGAAGCGCTTAAAGTAGCTCCGGAGCTTTTCTGCGGGCTTCTGTTTCACGGCGAAAAGCTGGTCCGCGTCGACTCGCTCGACATAATTTCCTTGGAAATTATTGTGAAGGCAATCGCGGAGCTGCTCCCACGCGTAGATGGAATGTGGCTCTATGGTGAAGAACCAGGAAAGCGCCACTCCTTGCAACGCGAGGGGGAGCCCCTTCGCCTTCGTGGTATCGTCTCCGCCCGCGGCCTCGATCGCGGTTTCCTACACGCGCACGAACTCGCGGGGGTCCGTATCGCCTTTGTATGGTTCGATGACGGTGGGGAACTTGAAGTCTTCGGGCCACTCCGCCTGCTGTAGCCTTGCCGACAGCGGAGATTCTGGATCAACACGCCGCAGCGGCGCACGGCTTGACGTGGGGACGTCGCGGCTGTCTGCCCTCTCCGGGGTGGGCTCGGGCGCAGCTGCCGGCGCGGCCTGCTGGCTCCGAGCCTCTTGTATGTCCCGGACAGCTCCGCGGAGGTCCCCCAGCTCCCTCTGGAATGCGTTGAGGGCCGCCAGCAAGACGCTTTCTGCCGTAGGTGCTATGGGGGCCGCCGGCGCGCTCGGCAGGCGAGTCGGTGCGGGGATGATTGCCTCGCGAGGTCCCGAGCTATCGGCTGCTCCACCATGGCTTCCTTCGGCTACCGGATCTGCCCTTGCTGCGACGAAAGTAGGGGGAGAAGCCGTCGCAGCTCCGATGGCGGGGCTGGTCGTCGTTGTTGCGGCTCCCGTGGCGGGGTCGGTCGTCGTTGTTGCAGCTCCCGTGGCGGGGTCGGTCGTCGTTGTTGCGGGAATGCCGACGCTTGCGTCCACCGCGGCCGACGCCGAAGCCCTGGTGCTCATGCGCCGCTCCAACCCGACCGCCTTCTTTTGCTTCGCCGCCGTCGCTGGAGCTTTTTTCGGTGCCATCTTCAACTTTCAGGCTTGTCTTCGTCCTCCCCACGGACGGCGCCAACTGTTGTGGTTACAGACCAAACAGAGAGAGATGGTGGTGGAGAGTGGGAAGAGTGGAGTGAGTGTTCTGTCTCCTCCCTCTCCATACGTATGTGTATATATTCATATGGGAAGTGCTTTTACAATTATGCCCTTACAACTGTATATCCCCCTTAGGGGTATTTAGGTCATTACAGGTGTTCCATTCTGGTCTTTATATCCTTCTAACAGGCCTGCCGGGTTTAGGTGGGGGCCACCCCTACAACAAGGGCTTGGAGATTTTGGTTGCCAGGTATCTTTTTATAGGTGTCTTAAAGATTTACGGTAAACTATCTCTCAGGCTCTTGTGTTGATTGCAATAATTTTTTATATAGGGAATGGGGATCCCTGTTGGTAAGCTTGCCCTTTACACTGCTTTGGGAGGAATTCGTCCATCTGCTGTAAGCTTTTTGTAGCTAACTTAATTTTTGTTTGCCGGACTACTTTTTCTTGATAGCATGAATAAATGTATTATTTATTGATAATCTTGAAGTGCTTGCCAATCACATTGGATGTTGGCACAAATAATGAGGAGCTGTTGAGTGATGAGTTTTACATTTGTTTCCTAACTTGATGTAGTTACCACCTGCAATTCTTAATTTGTCATTTTTTGTACTTCTCAGAAGTACGCTGATTTCCTTTATGAATTTATGACTGCTGTGAAGCAAAACTATGGGGAGAAAGTACTCATTCAGGTAAGATACATGCATAGAAAAGCTATATTCAGAAATAGAAAAACATGCAAGTGTTAAACGGCTTACCTTTGACTTGCCTCTCTATTTGAAAAATGTGAAATCATATTACAGTTGTTCTAATGACTGTTATCATGCAGTTTGAAGATTTTGCCTCATTGCTGCTTGGGCATCTAGCAGGCGGCTTAGCGTGGAAGGCCAGAGGGGGTTATAGTGGTGCATGCAGTGGAAGGATAGACACGGCAAGAAACTCATCGAGGTCTTAGAATTCCAGCTAGGTAAATGAGCAACCTCTGCTTAAATTCCATGCATCCTTTCGTTATTTGTGCTGGTGCAATTATATCAGGCTGCTGTATAGGATAGCATAGTTCCTTTGATCCTGTTGTACACAATAGACGTTGATGAGTTCTATGTAATGTTTGCTTTTTTGACTAGACAAAATAGATACATTGGGGTTGTCCAGATAGGTAGAATACCTACGGGCGCATTTGTTAGGACTCTTTGTCAAGCGGGAAAGGGGAATTGATGGTTTGGGTTGTTTGTTTGTACCTACAACTTTTGTGAGACAAGGTTCAGTTATCAAATGATATGTATTTCAGCAGGATTTGACATTACAACATGTGATCTATTAAGAGTGTCACAATCTGCCATTCTCAGCAAGGTGAACTAAATTATTGGGCTCGGGGGCTTTCAATCATCTAATTCATGTATGTGGGGGCCAGTGCTTCTGGTGATCTTTCCTGATTGATTGTGGAGCTACAAATTCAGCTTAAGTTTGTTGTAAACTTGTGATTAGCGTACAAGCATGTTCTAATTGTAGTTGAAGGGGGCTGTGGTCGAAGTTGAAGGGGGCTGTGCTCGAAGTCGAAGGGGGCAGTGGTATGATAAACAAGGTTACAAAAAGCGTTAAGCGCTAAGCGAGCGGTGATGCACTGCCTAGAGCTTAAGCGTTTTGTACTGTAGCAAGTCTGAATGCTATAATTGTGGAAATCTGAAATAATTCTACTTGCAGAACTGCAGAAGTGAACTATGGGAGTTTGGCAATCTGCTGAAAGGATGATTCATTGAAGAAATATAATAAAAATGTAATAGGCTTATCAACTAGTGACAATGTGTTTAGCTCAGATTATGTTGCCAGATTTTTCATGTAATAGGCTGTCAACTTGAGGAGAAGAAACATACCTCATTTGATCTTAGTCCTGAACTGGTTCAGCTGAGCAATTGGTACAGGTGCCAGTTAATGTTAAACCATATAATGTTGGTTACACATCTTGAGCTTCCAAAAGAACCCTATCATTCAGCCCAAGTTTGCACTCAGGCATTCCACTGTTTCAAAATATCTCAGTATTAGTGGAGTTACAGATGTATATATGAAATCTGAATACAAGGTAAAGTGGTAAACGTATATGGCAAACATATTTAGATGGTGGTGTCAAAGCATGAAATGATCAGTTTGGAGCATTTCCTGAATCTGCCGCTGCCGGACCTGAGAAATTCACTATGTCTGCCAGCCGTGGTGCGCGCAAGCAGCGACGACATGGTGCTAGAGTGGCCAACCTTTGACTAGTCCCAGCTTGACACAATTCCTGTGACACAAGAAGGTGCCGCTCCCTAGCTAGCCTTTAATTTGCTTTCGGGGTATACTTAGGTGTTCATCTAATCACATAGAATAGAAACTGTTGTTAAATTCACAACAAGCAGGTGCAATCTTTTTATTTTGATTACGGAAGTCTTTATTAATAAACCAAGAACAGTACATCAAGATGATACACAGCCTTGGAATAAAACTTCCAGCCTCTGCCTCGCTCGGAGACACACAGCTACACCAATCAAAATCAAGCAAAATCTAATGACTATCAATCCGAAGACTAGATCGCCACCCATATGCCCGGGAGTAAATATCCTTGGCCGCACGGTCCAAATGTTGTGAGGCCTCCACAACTAAACCCTACAAATCCGTTCTGTGAAGGATAGCCCAAGAACGGAGTCGATGAGAAGCCGCAAAAATAACCTGCAAGGGAGAAAAAGTTTGTTTCTTTTCAAAAATAATGCCATTTCTGTGTAACCAAATTGACCAACAGATAGTTGCTGCCCCAAGCAGAACTAGCGGTTTCAAGTTTTTAGTTACACCATTTAGCCAACTTCCAAACATATGTGATACTGTTTGGGGTTTCGTTATGTTGAAGGATATTTGGGGGATACTCCAGACCGCTCTTGCAAAACGACAATCAAAGAACAAGTGCCTAATTGTCTCGTCCTCGTGACAAAAGCAACATGTTTTGCTTCCTTGCCAGTTACGCTTAGCTAGGTTATCTTTAGTCAACACAACACCTCTCCGGAAATACCACAGAAAAACCTTCAGTTTCAGTGGTGCCTTTAGCTTCCATAGTCTGTTATTCAAATTAGGCACATCTGTACGGATCATGGCTTGATAGAATGATTTCACCGAGAACTGCCGATTTGGGTGTAAGGACCAGCGAAATACATCCTGTCCTTGGGACAACTGTATAGTAGTCAAACGAGGAAGAAGATTATTCCACGCCACTAACTTGGGACCAATAAGGTCTCGTCGCCATGATAAATTTGGAGGATCGGAGTTGAGCACTTCCGAAATAGTTATGTATTTTGGTCGTGCAATATTGTAAAGACCAGGGTACTGATCTTTTAAGGGAGAGTTACCTAACCACTTGTCCTCCCAGAACCTCACTTGTGTCCCGTCCTTAATAATGGAAAATCCAAAACGGAAGAAATCTTGTTTAATCTTCAGAAGACTGGACCAGAATTGGGAGTCCCCTTGCTTTCTTTCAACTTGAACAAGTGGTTTAGTGCCTAGGTATTTGTTCCGCAAAATTTGTTGCCAGGTACCATCAGTCGTGAGAAGCTTAAAAAGCCATTTACCTAAAAGGGCGATATTTTTCAAATGCAAATCATGAATCCCAAGACCACCTTGGTCTTTGGGCTGGCATAGGATATTCCATTTAACAAGACGGTATTTCCTCTTTTGTTCATCACTTTGCCAATAAAACCTAGATCGGTAGTAATTTAGCATTTTTAACACCCCCTTAGGTACAGCGAAAAAGGACATCATATACATTGGAAGGCTACTCAAGACTGAGTTAATAAGTGTCAGTCTTCCACCTATCGAAAGGTGTTTGCTCTTCCAACTACTAAGTCTTTTCTCGAACCGCTCCTCAATTATCCTCCAATCCGAGTTTTTTAGCTTTTTGTAGTGTATGGGAATTCCAAGATATCTTAATGGAAGACCACCAGCTTTACAACCAAATAGATCAACATATTGTCCTATAGCCGACTGTGCTTCCCCGAAGCAAAACATTTCACTCTTATGGAAATTTATTTTGAGACCAGAAAGTTGTTCAAAGGCACAGAGGAGGAGCTTCAAGTTTGTTGCTTTATCTAGATCATGATCCAAGAAGAGGATAGTATCATCAGCATACTGGAGGATAGAGAGGCCATCATCCACTAGATGAGGAGCTACTCCACTAAACTGCCCGTCCTCTTTGGCTCTTCGAATCAAGATTGTGAGCATATCTGCGACAATGTTAAAAAGCAAAGGGGAGAGGGGGTCC
The DNA here is from genome assembly GCA_017311315.1 of Dendrocalamus latiflorus. Classification (NCBI taxonomy): domain Eukaryota; kingdom Viridiplantae; phylum Streptophyta; class Magnoliopsida; order Poales; family Poaceae; genus Dendrocalamus; species Dendrocalamus latiflorus. Next base: position 1,077,490 of record CM029656.1, read on the forward strand.
CCCTGTCGAAGACCTTTCTTCGTTTGAAAGAAACGCCCGACATCATTATTAACATTAACCGCAACACTTCCTCCCGAAATGAAAGACTTAACCCAAGTGATCCACTTTGGTGCAAATCCTTTCATCCGTAGAGCTTGCATCAAGAAGGGCCATTTAACCTTGTCATATGCCTTTTCAAAGTCTATTTTAAGAATCACACCACTTATATTTTTCCTATGTAGCTCGTGTATGATTTCATGCAGTATGACGACACCTTCCAAGATATTCCGCCCACGCATAAAAGCTATCTGAGTAGGACTTATGACACGATCTGCCACAGAATTCATCCTTGTTGTGGCAACCTTAGTAAAAATTTTGAAACTCACATTAAGGAGGCAAATAGGTCTATATTTCTGGATAATATTTGCATCTTCAACTTTAGGCACTAAAGTGATCACTCCAAAATTTAAACTGAACAATGGCAAATTCCCAAAATAAAAATCATGAAACATGGTCATTAAGTCACCTTTTAAAACTTCCCAGAATTTCTGATAGAATTCTGCTGGGAAGCCGTCTGGACCAGGGGCTTTATTATGTTCCATACTGAAAATAGCACATTTTACTTCTTCCTCAGTATAAGGGGATATTAAGACATTGTTCTCCTCTTGCGTTACCTGAGGAATATCCGTAATCCGATCCTCCATCAAACTAAAGGAATTTTCCTCAGGCTCGCCAAAGAGTTCCTTATAGAAATTAGTAATGTAAGATTTTAGATTCTCTTGCCCCTCGATTTTACCATTGTCATGGTCAAGGTAGAAAATCTGTTTTTTCCTGTGCTTGCCGTTAGCAATCATATGAAAGTAACGAGTGTTATTATCCCCTAGTAACAAATCCTTTACTTTAGCATGCTGCGCCCATTTGATCTCCTCTTCCCTAAGAAGAGTGGTTAGGTGATCCCTAGATTGAGCTAATAGATCACGCTCAAAATCAGTCAAATCCCGAACCTCGGCTGTGGTATCCAAAAGCGTAACAGTAGATTGTAATGCCGATTTTTTTTTGTAGACACCATTCGAATGGGCAGCCCAGCCCTGTAAGTGTCTTCGCAATGCGTTCAGTTTATTATTCCAGCGTTGGACTGAGTTTTGCCCTTTCACCGACTTATTCCAAATATTAACAACTCTATCATGGAAATCGTCATGAGTAAACCAGCTAAGTTCAAATCTAAAGGGTTTTATAAGGCCTGCATAAGCTGGTTCACCCGTGTCTAGGAGTAAAGGGGTGTGGTCCGAAACCCCTCTATCCAAAGCCTGTACCGACACCAGCGGATATTTAAATTCCCACTCAGTTGACATGAGAACCCTATCCAGCTTTTCATATGTCGGATTAGGCAAAGAGTTAGCCCACATAAATTGTCGACCAGTTAGCTCTATCTCCCTTAGGTCAAAGCTATCTATGACAGCATTAAACAGGAAAGGCCATCGATCATTAAATCTATCATTGTTTTTCTCTGTACTTCTTCTCAAAATATTGAAGTCCCCTCCTATTAAGGTTGGCAAAGGACTTTCCTGGCAAGCGCGAACCAACTCTGCTAGAAATGGTGATTTGAAATCGTCCTGAGCAGGGCCATACACTGCCATAAGAATCCACTTGAACTTATCTGATTTATTAGTCAGGTGAAATTTTATATAAAATTCACCTTCACAAATTAAAGACAGATCAAGCGAGGAAGTATTAATCCCAAGGAGGATGCCCCCTGATCTGCCCCTCGGAGGTAGACAATGCCAAACGAAATCCGAACCTCCCGATAGTTGTGTCAGATTCGATTGTGACATATCCTTTTTGCCTGTTTCCATGATCGCAATAAAATCAAGTTTATGTTCTTTAACGGCGTCCGCTATGTACCGATATTTAGCCAAGTCAGACAGACCTCTGCTATTCCAGTAAAAACCTTTCATTGGGCAACCTCTTTCTTTTTTTCCTTGAGTTTTTATCTTTCCCTCCAAAACGAGTTTTCCGTTCTTTGGAGGCCAACTTAGATTTCCGACAGGAGGCTTTCAGATCACAAATCCTTGTGTCCAAGTCCCCATCATCAAGATCCACTTCAGAAACATCTTGTATCAAGTGCGCGAGTAGGTCACAATTAGATGTTTGTACCTCGTCATCACTTTCCTCTAAAAGAAAACACTCGCCAGGTAACGTACTCTCCTTATTACCGGCCTTTGTTTTTATGGCTGGTTGGACCCCCACCCTATCAATCTCAATTCTTTTTAAGGCATTGATAGACAAATTAATACTTTCATCACAGTTGGATCCTAATTTGAAACCTATGTTATATAAGTTGGAGGCACAAATATCTTCAGGCAACGAAACAAAAGAGATGGGAGATGTTGGTATAGGGTTACCGTTCATCGAAGAAGCCGGGAGTGCAGGCGAATGTGGCAGACCGATGTTGGTAGCCACCGTCTTGTTACCCAACTTGTTCACCTTTGGATTTTCCAGGCTCCGTACTGCAACCCTTTTCATAGCCTTGGTCATAATATCTTCATCTGCCACTGTTACCCCATCATCAAAAGAGGAATTAGTATGCAAACTGCGATGAAAACCGTCCACAGAATGATAATTTTCAATGGCCCCCAAATTTGAATATGATGGAGGTTTGTTACCTGGTGCCCGGTTTGCGTCTTGTTTCTTTTTGGCGGCGCACTTGTCACCCTGCACAGCACGTGTTGACGAGTTCGTAACAGGTGCGTAGGGAACATATGCATCGCTGCGCTGTGCCGAGGTAGCAGGTGTCAGGCAAGGAACAGTCGTACAAGCTACGTCCTGCAATGCTTCGTTCAAGTCAGCATCTGTTGCCAGCCGGCCAACCTGCCGATCTTGTCCTGGCGTCATATCATCGATACCAACCATAGTTCCATCAGGGCCTGAATCCAAAGCCAAGTTCGGCATCTGTGTTGTCAATAAACTAATCGAAGACAATTTTTCCCTGGGAACAGGTCGAGGACCAAGCGGTGTGACTGCTATATTTTGTCCACACAATTGCATAGGGGTCGGGCCTCCATCCATTGCCGCGCCCAAAGAACTGGCCGGCTCATCAATTTTCTTTTGTGTTTTTGCAAACTAATTTCCTCCTTGCCCTCCTGCATGTTGATCCCCAACACCATCGTCATTACGGTCCATGGAATCAAAGTCCTCTGGATCGGGGACGGCTGGCTCGAAATCTTCATTCTCCAAAGTAAAAGTGATATCATATCCAACCTTCCCGAATACAATGTCTGGTTTTAAAGCGAGAAGTGATTTATCCAACATCCCAGCCAAAATCCGAATAACTCCCTTTCTCCGATATGTCAACATGTCCACCTCAAGTGTCACCCCAATGGCCGCGCCGAGACCCCAAAACCCAAGAAAATGTCTCCACGCATGTGGTACACCAGAGACATGGACCCAGACCTCATCCAGGTGATATGCTGGAACAGCATCCCCATCAGCACGCCATGTCGAGATGAGCAAGGTGATCCCATGATTTTTCAAACAAAATTCCACATCAGCTATTCTCAGTAGCTCCTCTTCAGAGGGGAAAGCAACCAAAAAAGAATCATCATCATGTGGGAGTGCCTCCCAATTCCAGTCTAACCGTGACAACCTCGCTAACTCTTCCTGAACCACATCAGCAGGTAAAGTACCACCCGAAATTTTAACTAATGCAGTTGGAGCCGGTTCAGGTTCTTCCAACTTAAAATCAAAATCCGGTAGGCGGTAAAAACACAGACCTGCCTTGGCGAACCCAAACATTGACGCCCCTGGCCTCGGCATTTTGAGAATTGGGCACTTAGCAGCGAGATGAGAATTCTTCTTGTTACAGTTGATACAGTCTAGGTTTGCCTTGCACCCTTCCGCGAGATGACCATTTACTTGCATCTAAAACAGTCTGGCGGACGAGGCTTTTTTGCTTTTGCTGTCTCGACAGATGAAGCGACATCTTGCCTCTGCTGAATCTCCGCCTGCGGTCTAGTTGCCCCCTGGCCGATCATCTGGTCTTCGAAGCAACCCCGACCATGCGGCAGATTCCTCCGTGGTGGACCGATCCCTTCCCTGCCGAATCCCCATCCAGGACCATATCCTCATCCTGCCGGCGGCCGAAAAGGCGGCTGTCGATTGTATGGTGGCCGTTGCCTTGCCGGTGGCGGAACATGCTTTTGCATGGGTGGACGCGCTTGGAATTGCGGTGGTGGGCGGTGGTTTGCCGGTTGGCGAGCTGGAGCAGGCGGCCGTGAAGCCATGGCGGCGTAGCTAGGTTTGATTTGCTGTGCGCCGCAGTCTAGCGCCCTGGGTTCAATCAGCAGCCAATGTACCCTAGGGCCCAGCCTTGGCATAAAGTCCTTGGACGCTCCATAAACTCGAGCCCGTGCAATTAGCTCAGCCCGGCTGTATTTAGCCGATGGCCCACACCCAAACTGAGAGTCCAGGTTTGCAGCTGATACGTCCTCCTCCGAGGTTGCACTTCGGTTTACAAGCGACGATGGCAAAAATGCCTCGAGCGTGATCTCCGATGGCTTCCTCTTCGGCAATGGCCCTTTCCATGGTCGAACTTGGCAGCCACGACCAGGAACGAAACATTTTGATCTGATGGAAGGCTTTAGAGGGACGGTAATGGTGGCAGCGATCTGTTGATCGACATTCGCGGAACTAGCGCCGCCACGGGTTCTGTTTACCTCTCTGCTAACTGGATCGGATGCAGGAACCAAAGAACCGGCGGTGCCGCGATCTCCGTTCTCCACCCTACATATCAACTACTTACTAGAGATTTTGCAAACTGTGGCTCACTTCCTTCTGAAACAGTGAAAATTGGTGTTTCTCAGGAGAGATTTTCCATAAGGAAATCAAGCACAAGAAATTGCTGGCACAACAGTAGTGAGAAAAAGAAAGTAAGACACCAAACAGAAAATGTAGTAGAGATTAGAATATGCAAGGTAAATTTTGTAAATACCTAACCAATATCCATAGCTTGTGATCTCACTTTGGCATCCACATCCTGGCCAACCCAAGGTCCCAAACAAATATGTCCGATTGACAATCTAGAATGAAAACATCCTTTGTCATCAAATCATCCTGAGTAAAGTGGTGTATTTCTTTGATCTGATTAAGTAGATTTTAAAAGAAGGTTTAGTATTAGACATTCAGATACACTCAGCATCAAAACCTTCACAAATATATTTTGCTTACCTTTACATCAGCTTCATTAGCCCCCAACAGCAACATTAGAAGTGCAGGAAAGAACAAAAGTGTCAGGGGATAATGAGTTGCATATTTTGCTCAGTAGATCCTAAGAAAAATCATACAATGTCTTGTTTGTGATTACCTTTGGATAATATACATGAGTTTGGAATCATACAATGTCTTGTTTGTGATTGCCCAGTAGTTCCATTATTTCTCAGTTCCTTTCCCCTCCTTTTGTGACCTGGACGGCACATCTGGTTGTACAATAAAAAAAGAGAAGCACAAAGGAAAGGTTAAATCAATGGAAACATATACCAAAGTCAAAGTTGTTTCAGAACATAACCGAACAACACAAATCAAATCAACCATGATAGCAAGGAAGAGGACAACAACGGTGAGGGATACGAACATCCAATGACTACATAACTATCATAACAACACATAACATGGCAACTTAGTTGTTGCTGATCATACGAACATTACATTCCATACAAAGTTCATAAATCATAGTTTAAGGTCCTACTTAGTTCAGAATTAAAAGATAAAACATCACAGCCCACTCAAATACTCAATATTCATCTTCATTCATGTCATCCTCGTTGTCAAATTCCTCTTCTTCAGACTCAAATTCCTCTTCTGCATAGAGCTCTCTTATTCTTGAACTTCGACGCAGCTCAAGTTGTTCACCTGCTCCCATTGCTTCTCCAATAACAGACCAAGGTATCCCTGTACCGGGCATTTCTTCTTCTTCTTCATCCTGATAGACAATCGTTGCACACTCATCTCCACCATGAAACAGGAAACCTTGAGCTTCGGTGACATCATTGGATAGGAGAACATCACTAATCTTCTTTGACTTGATCTTTTGTCTCTTGGTCATGAGTTTGGAATTAAATTGTATGAAGACAAGAGAGTTAAGGCGGGCTGTAGTTAGCCTATTTCTTCTCTTAGTATGTATCTACAAATAAAATTATAAAAGTGTAAAACATAAGAACATAACCAAATTAGATTGGAGATTAGAGATTAAATTGAATATTTAGATTTGAGATTAGAGATTAAGTGACTAACCAAATAAAAAATGCTCCAGTTTCTTTCACAACCAGAAGAGCTTGAAGTAAGTGAAAGGATTCTCATAGCCATTTTTTGTAGAGCTGGTGTTTCAGTTCCATAGAGTCTCCACCAAGAAGCTGAAAGGAATAGATAATTACTTTACATTTAACAAAGCAATGCAGGAACATAAATATTTAAGGGGTTGAGGTACAGAACTAAGTTACCTGGGTTAAAATCAAAGTTTTGATAAGTCCTAGCAAGCTTCTTCGCAAAGGAACCATCTTTATTCTGAAATTTCCTCAATTCAACATTTACAGCCTGATCTTGCTTGTCCTCATCATCATGATAGAAAGTCTCAACACAATTAATGAACCCTTCTGTTATTGTGCCATCATTGAAGATCGAATTATCAGCATAACTGTAATAAGGATTCAACAAGTATGCACTCAAGTACAATGGAGAATCAAGCCGGCCTTTCATCTTCTTTTCAACAATAGCCATGACATCTTTGTAGCGAGACTCCACATTGCCATAAACCTGCTTGATCTCTCTCTTTGCCTTTAGTAATTCTCCAAACAAGAAACCCATAGATGGCTTCACATCCCCATCAACCAAACGAAGAACTTTTACTAGAAGCTCAAAAACCTTCACGCACATCTTGACTTCTTTCCAAAATTCTGGATTCATCATTGTTGCTGTCGCATCCTTTCCTTTTTTGACTGCACATCTCTCAATGTGTCCCACTTGCTATGAACCACCATCTTTCTTAGCTGATCCTTCTTCTCTAGAATGCTGTTCAAAGTAAGAAATGCTGAAGCAAATCTAGTTACTCCTGGCCTTACTATTTCTCTGCCCTCTGTGAAGTGTCTCATGCATTCCAAAGTTCTTGTGTGCCCATAGACAAAGATAGTGAATGCCTTTGCTTGGTCAATTACCTTCTGGAACCTCTTTTGGCTGCCAATTCCTTGTAGCATCAAGTTGATTGTGTGAGTTGCACATGAGGTCCAAAAGATGTTTGGTCTCTTCTCATACAACAGCTTCCTTGCTCCCATGTTATTAGAAGCATTGTCAGTCACTACTTGCACTACATCGTCAGGGCCAATTTCTTCAATTGCTTTGTCCACTAGTTCAAAGATGACTTTACTTGTGTGTGACACATCTGACATCTCCTTTGAGCTGATAAAACTTGTTCCGTCAGCACAATTTGTGCACATGTTCATTATGCTTCTCCTCTTCTTATCTGACCAAGCATCGGTCATGATAGAGCATCCATTCTTCACCTTTTCAGCATCACGTTCCTGCAACAAACTCTTGGTTCTTGCATATTCCTCAGTCAACAAAACCTCCCTTAAATGATCTTGAGAAGGAGGTTGAAATCCAACACCAAATTGACCAATGGCTTCACACATTTGCAGAAACTCATCATTGTCAATAGAATTAAACGGTATGGCTGCAAAACAGAGCAAAAGAATACAAGTACAAGTTAATTACCACGTCCATGTGTATTAAAGATGGCAAACAATAGTGTAACTTGAATATGAAATGCAGAATAGTAGATGGCAGCAAGGGTTATTAGTGAATTACCATGTGTATACATCCATCTTGCAACATACTGTTGCACCTAACTTGTGAGGCTCTGAGCTACCAACACAAGTATGAAATGCAGAATAGTAGCTTTTGTTGCTTCAAGGCTTCAGCTTGTGTTGATTTAGGATCAATTGGCCTTGTCCACTTATCAATGGGACCTAACTTGTGAGGCTCTGAGCTACCAACACAAGTAACTTCGTCTTCCTCTCCTGAAACTCGAGAAACATTCACTTCTTCTCTAAGATTGAGCTCACGAGCAGTCTTTTCCCTCCTCTTCCTTGATGCTTCATCAAGTGATTTCTTGCACTTCTCTTTAGCTTCTACTGTGCTATTTTTTGCATTTAATCACAGATTTCCCAACATGAGCTACATGTTGCTTGAGACGATAAATCCCCCCTGTGCTCACATGGTCACAAAACTTGCACTTCACCCTGTTAGGATTGGTAGGATCAACTAGAACCCCATAATCCCATCCAACATCTTCTGACTTCCTCTTGAGAGGACACACTTCCACTGCTGCTGGCTGGGGTCCTGTCTCAGAAGCTGCCATCCTACAAGTGAAAAGCAAGGAGACAAGTATGCAATCAGTCAATCACCAATACTATAATCACTAATTGTATTATACACAGCAATCTATAATCCAGATGCACAAGCACAAATAAATGAATAATCATATAGACAAACACAAGTGGGCAGTGGCAATCTAGATGCGCAGACCATATTCCATAGTCCTAACTCCTAACTTTTCATAGCCAATGAGAAATTCAGAACAAAGATAGCAAAATAAGGCTCGTCAAAAAACTTCAGGGAAGGCATCAGGTTTCAATTTCCCAAATTGGAGTATCATCTGGCAATGTGTTGTACTGGATTATCAAATTCTATCCCTATAATATTGTCCTTCAATTATTTCTCTCCAATTTTCCTTTTGTGATTTTTCAGATCTTCAGTTTGTGCTAACTATGTTTTTTTTCTCAACTTGAACTTCTGAGGACCATGCTTCATTTGCGACCTGCTTGTAGCTTGTAATTTTACATAGTATGAGAAAACCTAAAGGAATCAACACCAATTATGAGCATTTGTTCTAATCATATCGATATCAAATTTAGGTCCTACATTTATAGTCAAATACAGGGTTACAGAAACCAGAGATCTCCATGTTGCTGAGCATCTGTACCTATTGTCATCATGTACAGAGCTTTAGTCAAATACACGGTTCTACTTGTTTGTCTCAGCCACGCAAACAATAGATGCTAGTACAGACCAACCCTCAAATGATCTATTAGAAGATGCTATTTCATCTTGCTGACAAATGCAAACCAGCTAGCAGCCTAGCACACATCAGGAGGGAGGAGGGAGAAGGGAGGAGCATATATTGGAGAAGCAGAGGAGGGAGGACCAGAGGAGGGAGGAGAAGAGATTGAAGAAGAGAAGCGGAGGAGCTCACCTTGCTGGACGCTGGGAAGAGGCCCCAGAGGAGGGGCGCCGGAGATCAGGGTGGCGACCACGAGACACAGGACAGCTGGAGACGGAGTAACTCGAGCCTCGAGGTTGCGGAACGTGGGTACGCAGCAAGAAGACGAGGAGGTCGACGAGCTCGACCTCAGGTCCGGCGGCGGCGCAGGTCTCGTTCCCCAACCCTATCCTTGACTTCCGCTTTTATCCCTTGCCACCACCCGCAGTCTTTCCCGCGCGGCCTTTCCCGCACGCGAATGGTGCTCCTACGCAGCAGTTCCCGCCCGCTCGTGGCGCGTCCCTTCCGCGGTGCCTCCGCGCGCCTCCGCGCCCACTTACTTCCGCTGAAGCGGTCGCGCCGCTTCGGGAGCGCGTTTGCCCCAAAGCTACGCATTACCCCTCCGCGTACCGCTTGAGCGCGCTGAAGCGTTCGCTTTATAGCGCTTTCTGGAACCTTGATGATAAATTTTAAAAATCCATAGCAACGCATGGGCATTCAACTAGTATGTACTATATAATTGGATAGTATATGCTTTTGTGTGGCTTTAGTGTCATATTTGTTTCGCAAATTCATCGGATGACGATTGACAAGAATATTTGTTGACGATTAATCAGTCAATTTGTTATCATTGCTGCTTCATTTATAATAACACTTTTTAAATATGATTTATTTGTGGACGACTAACGTATCAAGATCATCGCCATCCTAGCTCCATCCCTTTTGCAAGTCCTTTTTGTAACCAATTCATAGCAATAAAGATTATCTCATTTCTCTTGCTGAATCATTCCAATGAATTCAGCCTCCTTTTCCATATTTTTGTAAGATCGACAGCTTGATCATCGATAGTAGGCGTCATCCGTAAGGAAGAAGGTGCTAAGTCCTTAAAGTTTATCATCAGCAGACATCATCCTCTCTTGTTTTCTATCAACATCGCCCATGCGATCATGATAGAAACCTGGGATGAAGAGAACTATTTCGATCTAGCTGACTACACCGACCTCGATATGGGATCATGCATCCGCACCATCAAACACGATGCTCCTTTATCATTGTCCTCCATCCCAGGCTCGCTAGCCTTTGAGGCCAGTGAGATCGATCGGATGGAAGAAGACACACCGCCCTTGTCATCAGCGTTACCAGGGAACTGATCACTCCAACCTTGTCGGAATGCCCAAGCAGTGAGGCAAGCTTGGTACTTTCAACTGACAAACATGGCAGGAAGATCGCAATGCCATGATCCAAGGGTCAGAGTACTCTCAATGCAGTTATGAGCGACCGCTATTCACCAACGGCTCCTAGTATAGCTGGAGCAGGACGATACTTAGTCACAGTGTCGATTAGATTGTCTCCGGTGGAATGCTAGGAGAAGATAATAACACTCATTATTCAATTGGCAATTCACCGGATTAGGTTGAGTCCATTGCATAGCGTTCTAGAAGTGGTGGTCTCCAACTGTTCCCCATTATGGAAGCTATTTGCTAAAGCAATGGAAGGTTCTCCCTCAGTTTCGACTGGAGTTTGTTGGGAGATTCCAGTTAGAAGTACGAAGTTAACGCAATTAGAGATACCACTGCAAATGCCATGCATGGTTCTCCACGGCAGACTCCCCCATGACACATTTGTTAGAATGGTACAAATGCTCCTGCATTACCTAGAGGAAATGGAAATAATAGAACTGGTCGCCTGTTTCTACCCCTGTGCTTCCTGAGTCGCGTGGAATGAGTAGGGAACCCAGGGGACTGTTGCGCCCAAGCCTCCTGCCGTGCGCCACCAGACCTACCGAGCTAGGGGTCGTGGCAGGTGATACGTATCATCTGCCGTGTCTTTCGAACATAAGGAGGGATCGTTTTTTGCTAAGGGACTAAAGTTAAAAAAAATGTTGCTATAGGTTATACGTGTGAACAGTTCAGAAAAGAGCTTTGGCTAGGCTACTCCAACGCACAATGCAACGGGACATTGGACCCGTCTACTTGTGTCACCACCGATGCGGAAAATGGACTTCACTTTGGTCTTTCCGGAGCCAAGCTCACAGCGTGTGGGACTTATATTATTGAGCAGAGGAAATAAGTAATATAGTACTAGGCCAATCTTATATTTCCAAGGTAGATCGTCATTATCGATCCATCATTAGCAACGACTGTGATGATTCATCATGGCATACTACCACCTGTCAAGGTATTAATGATGCCTTATATCAGAAAGGGATCATTGAGTTTCCTCGAGAATGAAACTCTCATTTCGACACTAGGAGCTTAACCTTTCGGTTGTATGGTACTGTATAGAGGTGGGAATTGGGCCGTGCCGTGCCAGCACGGCCTAAGCCCACCGTGCTTCGGGCCACTTTGTGCCGTGTCGGCTCGGCTTAGTCATTTTGTCGTGCCATGTCGTGCCGGCCCGCCCGCCTTCGGCCAGGCCCAAGCACGTCCCAAAGCCCGCCGTGCCGGCGTTCGTGCCGTGCCGCCCAAGCCCAGCCCAAAGTAACTATACACGACGAAAGTGACGACGATAATGTGTCACATCCCAAAAATTTGCTTTTTGGAAAAATTTAAATTCAAACTAATTATTTTAAAGTAATTGGAGTTTATTTGGCTTTTATTGGATTTTCTGAATTTTCTGGAATTTAAAACCTATTTTAAAAATTAAAAGGTAATTCAAACTATGAAAATTAAATATCAATAGTAGTTGGAAATAATTTTATTCAGTCCAAAATGTCCCCAGAAGCTTATGTGAATTTTTCTGGAATTTTTGGAGGTATTTTCATATTTTTCTGAGGCCTAAACAATTTTCTAGCCTTTTCTGAAAATCAAAATCAAATTCGGGAAAAATAAAAACCCCTTCTCTCCCTCCAGCCGACGCGTGGACGGCCCAGGACCGCCCACGTCGCCGCTCGGCCAAATCTCGGCCGCACCTCCCCTCTCCCTCGCTGCTTCGCGGGCCCGGCCCGTCAGCCTCGCCTCCCTCCCCTCGGGCCGACACCTGTCTGGCCCGATGTGTGCCACGCCGCCCCCGCAGCTCATCCAGGCCGCTCCCTCCCACTTAAGCGCGCCCGCCGCCCGATCTGCCTCTGGGTTACGTGGCCGCCATCAGCACCACGCGCCCTGCTCTCGCTGACTGCGGGCCCCGCTGGTCAGTTCCGTCGTCTCCGCGCGGACGCCGGACTCCTCCTCCCTTCTCTCCCTCTCCCGAAGAATCCGGCGATCGAATCCCGCTCGAACTCGGCATCTTTTTTCGAATTGAACGGGAATTCGAATTCCCGGGGAGATGCGCTCCTTATCCCCTAAAAGCCCGGGGCTCCGCGTTGCCTCCGACGGCTTATCCCCAATTCAAACCGAACCACCGGCCGCGACTTCGGCGAGGAATCCCCGCTGCCTCACCCCTCCCCGAGCTCTATAAATAGCCCCTCGGCCTCCGCCTCTCCCTGCACCACCTCCCAGCACTCTCCGCCTCTCCTCCGGAGCCCCGTAGAGCCCTGTCACCGTGCCACCTCCCTCTCCGAGCTCAGACCAACTCCGGCGAGCCTTCCTCGCCGCCTCGGTCCTCCTCGGAGCCCGCCGTCGCCACTCCGAGCATCCCCGCATCCGTGCGAATACCGTTGACACCTCAGCCGCCTCTCCCCGTCGCCGGAGCGCCGTCGCATCGGAGCTCCCGGGCCGTCTCCGCCATTGCCTCGCCGCCGGCCATCTCCGCTCACCCCCGGACCACGCCGACCCCTCCAACCGGACCCCCTTTGCACCAGGGTTGTATTTCACGCTTCACCCGAGCACCCCCGGCCTTCCCTCGCCGCCGGCGCCGTCGCCTCTGACCATCGCTGCCCGGGCCACCCGAAGGTACCCCTCAAGAGGGTTACCTACCCACTATGGGTAGGCAACGCCTCCCCGCTCACCTGGCTAGCACCGCTCGCTCGTTTCCCCTTGACTCCCTCGGCGCGCGTTCGAGCCTGCGGCTCCGCACGCTGAGGTTGAGTTTTTCGTTTAATTTCGTGACTGACAAGTGGGTCCCACCCGTCAGCGGCAGCCGTCTGTGCGGGCCACTGCCGCCTGGGTCCCATCTGTCTGCGCCAGCCTCTGACAAGTGGGTCCAGATCCCAGTGGGTCCCACCTGTCAGTGACCAAGGCAGATGAGGTCACTGACAGAGGGGTCCCACATGTCAGTGACCCCAGAGGGTCTACTGTTCAGTGGGTCCCACCTGTCAGGCTCTCGAAAATTAAAATAAAAGATTAAAATTTAAATATTCCAGTGGGCCCCACCTGTCAGAAATTTCTTAATTTCTGGATTTATTCAAACTGAAAACTTCAAACAAGCATAACTTTCTCATTTTAACTCCAAATTCAGCCATTCAAATTTCTAAATTCATCTAAAATCATGATCTATCCAACCATGGCCTCCATTTGAATTTTTGAGTTTGTTGAATTTTTATTTGAATTTATTTGTTTTGTTGCTTTTCTCTCGTGCGTAGAATCCAACGTTGAAGAAGACCTCTCCACTCCTCAACAAGAAGACCCAGAGCCCCTGCAAGAAGGCAAGTCTCCTTTCATCATCTTGAACCTATGATTTTGAAATGTTTTAACTATTTTAAATTATGTGCATGCTATTTACATAAAATGATAGTTCAAAACTTAGGATATAGTTAATCCCATATTGTTATGCCCTCATTTGAAATTGATTGCCATGTATCCTTGCAACCCTAGCAATCCCTTTGACTCAGTAATGAGAGTATATTATGTTTAATTGTTGATGTTAGAATGGTAGTAAGATGCTTAGCCATGCTATTGAATATTTCAAAAATCTTGAAAAAGGGGCAATTGGAGTTGTCACTATGATTTTAAAATAAACTAAAACGTGGAATTTGATTTAGATTAGGGTGGATGGTTGGTTTGGGTTGGTGCAGCTCGCACGAGAACTTGTTAAGTGTATGTTCCACCCCAGTCACTTAAGGACCGACGCTTGTGTTTGTCCAAACTGAGCATTAACCGTACAACCACAAGTCTATATGGGTACGACCTAGCTAATTACTTATGATAGTCTAGTTTAGGTGCCACCAGTGGAAAGTGGGTGCCAGGGATGGACTGGTTATCCACAGTGAGGGACAGGGATTTACTGTACTCATATGGCGCAAGAGGGGGCTTCGGTTCGGGCAGTTAGCCTACCTGCGGTGAAATCTCAGTGGGTGGTATCTAGCTAGACTAGCGTAAGGTAAAGGCTTTGTGATATTTTATCTGTGTCTCATGCCAAAGGAAGCGTGTTGACTTTTAGGATAATTTATCTCTTGTGGGTAAAGTTGTACAACCTCTGCAGAGTGTAAAACTATTCGAATAGCCGTGCCCACGGTCAAGGGCGGGCAAGGAATGCATTCACATGGTAGATTTCTGGTTTTGGTTTTAAAAAAAAATCAAAAATTTGTATTCCGAGAGTGGAGGGAACTCTCGGAAGGGTGTCCTGGCAGTTGGAGCCAGAGAGGGTAGATGGAACCCGAAACTTTTAAATTTGTTATCTAGTGTTGGTGGATGGAATCTTCATTAGTAAGTTAATGTTACTTCTGTTAGAACCGTTATTTGTTAACTTTATGCCTTGGAAAATAATTAGTAGTAATTGAAAATAAAACACTGCTTTGTGCAAAAGAACCATATAACCCTCCTTTGTTAAGCCTTGCATCTATTGCATCTTTCCCAAGACTTGCGGAGTACATTATGTACTCATATGCTACACTTAAAAACAAATCTCAGAGAATGGTGAAGTTCAAGAAGGTGAATACGACTACTGCTTCGCATGTGGCTGTGATGGATTCTTCCCGGAGAACTAGGTCGCGCTTCCCCAGTCAATTGCCTGTGGCGTATTGATGGGTCTTCAACGAGTTTATCATTTGCTTCCGTTTTACTTCATGTGTGCGAGGTCTTAAACCTCTATTGTAATAATGAGACCTTTCGGTCGGTACTCTCAATTATTGTAATAAATCGCTGTTGGTGATGTTTATCCATTCTGTTTAACTGTGTGCACTAGCTTGATCTGGGACTAGTGCAGTAATACACAGAGGGTCCGGGTTCGGAAATCCGGGGTCCCGACAGAGATGGTATCAGAGCCAATTTGACTGTAGGACGTGACCTAGCTTAAGAATGGCAAACCTTAAGGATTTATATTTATAAAAAGAGTATATTAAAAATATATAAGCTTCTTTGCTTCTACTCTCTTTCTACTTACTCGTTCTTGTCTCTACATTCCCTTGCTAAAACTTTTTACTAATTTTCTCTTTTATTCAACTTTGTAGATGGCCGGTTCAAACTCCGCTGCCCCGTGGGACTACTACTCACATGGAGAGGATGCTGGAGCATTCGCTAGCCTTCTCCGACAGCTGATGCAGTGTTTGGAGTACCGTCAGCCGCCCATTTTCAGGGGGCGTAAGACGAGGATCCTAGATCGAGACTCTTGGACCATGGAGGTATTCCTGTATGCACGGGAAGGGGAATTCAACTCCCACAAATACCCAATCAAACATCCTCGATCCCGCTGTTTCGATGCTGTCCAGGATGCAGCACGCCTCGCCATTGACGAGTTGTGCCATCTGCACAAGGATGCTGTACATCAGTCCCCTTTCTGCTTTTTCATCAACCCCAGGGCAGGACAGAGGTATCCAGACCCCCTTGATATTCCAGCTGACGATCCTCGACTGTCACATCAGGTGCAGCTCACCCAGGCGATGGCAGTTACTTATGCTAGAGCCTTGGAGGAGATTGGACAGCTGTGGATGCTTCTCACTTCCAGCTATCAGCACTCCGACACTCTTCGTGCACAACTTCTCCAGAGCCAGGCAGCAGAGTTCGAGTTGGGACGACTTAAAGCTGCAGTCGACTACACACCATCTTCTCCTGCTCCGGCTGTCATCCCCAACAACCCGGCACCGGCTCGACTCTCGGGACTCCGCACCAGGCTCACAGCACGCAAGAAAAGTGCGACGCCCCAGTCCGCCACCCGTCATCACTCTTAGGCAGCGCAAGTCCTCTTGTTCTCATTCGCGTTCGACTGCCTCCAGTCGTAACCGTCCCCGTGCTTCGACCACTTGTGATTGTTCGCGGCATCATGTAAAGGAACGTGAGGAACCTGAAGAAGAACCTGAAGAAGAACCTGAAGAAGAACCTGAAGAGGAACCTGAAGAGGAACCAGAGGAGGACCCTGAGGAACGCATCATTTCGGAGGATTAGTAGTCTTTAGAGTCAGTAGTGCCCAAATAAATGTCCCCGTTATTAGAACGCTTTATTACATTTTGGTGTGCTAGATGGACTGTACCAAGCCTATGTGCACTTGTGGTACAGCCATTCCTAAACCTAGTTTGATTTTAATAAAAGTTTCTCTTTGCTAAGTTAATTGTGTGCTTCTAAAGTGTTGGTTTGGGATGTGGTTTAGTCTCCCTAAAACCTCTTATCTATGCTATTTCCCTCTTACCTTCTGCTAACCTGGAACCCTTCAGATGGTGAACACAAGGAGCAATCCCGACAATAGCCGTGATGCCAACACTCAGCCAGAGAACAACATTCCGCCACCCCCTTCTCAAGCCCCCAGCCTGGAGCAGATGATGGCCATGCAACTGCAACTTCTTCAAGCTTTAGCTCAAACTCAAGTGCAGCAAACACCCAGGCATCCAACCAAGCTCCTCAGTCTAAGATGGGAGAATTTATGAGGACAAGGCCTCCTACTTTTGCTGGGTCCGTAGACCCCATGGAGGCAGATGATTGGATTAAGGATGTGGAAAGGAAGTTGGTTCTAGCCCAGTACAATGACAATGAAAAGGTGTTATATGCTGCCCACCAACTCAAGGGGATTGCTGCTAATTGGTGGGAAAATTACCGCGCCGCTCATCGAAATGCACAAGCTATCACATGGGATGAGTTCGTTGAGGCTTTCTGCACTGCGCATATTCCTACGGGAATAATGGACATGAAGAAGAGAGAATTCTACCAACTGCAGCAAGGAAACCTTAGTGTTTCAGAGTACCTGAATAAGTTCACCCAGCTGTACAGGTATGTGTCTGAAGAGATCACATCGGAGGCGACCAAGATCTGGAGGTTCATGCAGGGACTTGACCCTAACCTCAAGGTGCAGCTAGTGTCCAATGATTATTCAACCTTCCAACAAATGGTGAACAAGGCCTTTGTACAAGAGGACGCCCAACGTCAGCTATATGAAAGTCGGAAGAGGAAATTCCAAGCACAGCAGGGAGCGGGCAGTTCTCGATTCCGCCCTAATCCACCTCAGTTCCACAGAACCCCAGAACCAAGTGCGCCTAGGACCCCATTCACTAGACCTCGTCCAAATCCCCAGATTCCTCGGGCAAGCAATGTTGGCCAACCACAGCAGAACAGAACTGCAGCGGCAGGAGTGCAGTGTTTCAACTGCAAGAACATGGGACATTATACCAGCAACTGTCCCCAGAAGCGCCCAGCTGTGACCCCAGTTCATTTCAATTTGGGGACCACTCCAACACGAGCTCCAACCGCAGGACAAGGCCGTGGGACTCCTCAAACTCCAAAGACTCCACAGGCAATGAGCAGGGGACATCTCAACCATGTGACCACGGAAGCAGCCCAGGAAGCACCTGACATAGTTCTGGGTAAGTTTCTTGTCAACTCAGTACCTGCATCAGCATTATTTGATTCTGGAGCTTCGCATTCTTTTGTGTCAAGAGATGTTGTTGAAAGATATAATTGGGATGTGCGTAGATTACAGAACCCCATGCTAGTCCAATCTCCTGGGAAGGAAATGAGGACTAACACGGTTTGCCCTAGTGCAACTGTGGATATTAATGGAGTTAAGTTCCTAGCGAATCTTATTATAATAGACTCCAAGGGTTTAGATGTAATACTTGGTATGGATTGGTTAGCCAAGTATAAAGGAAAGATAGATTGTGCTGACCGTGCTGTTACTCTTACCAATACGGAAGGGATACAAGTAAGGTTTTAGTCAAATGCACATTCCCAAAAGAAAAGTAAGATAAATAGTTTGAAGGGAATAACCTTGGAAGAAGTGCCTATAGCATGTGAATACCCAGATGTATTCCCTGAAGATTTGCCAGGAATGCCACCAGATAGGGATATTGAATTTGTTATAAATTTGGTACCTGGTACAGCTCCAATTTCCAAGAGACCCTACCGTATGTCTGCCAATGACTTAGCAGAGGTTAAGAAACAGATTGAGGAGTTACAAAGCAAAGGTTTTGTAAGACCAAGCTCGTCACCCTGGGGAGCACCAGTACTGTTAGTAAAGAAGAAGGACGGTAGTCTTCGTATGTGTGTGGATTATCGATCCCTAAATGATGTGACTATTAAGAACAAGTACCCTTTACCCCGAATAGATGATCTGTTTGATCAGTTGAAAGGATCATGTGTCTTCTCTAAGATTGATCTTCGATCGAGCTATCACCAATTGAAGATAAGGTCGGAAGACATACCAAAGACAGCATTTGCTACCCGTTATGGACTGTATGAATATACAGTGATGTCTTTTGGTCTAACCAATGCCCCCGCATATTTCATGAATCTGATGAATAAGGTGTTCATGGAATATTTGGATAAGTTTGTGGTTGTATTTATTGATGATATTTTGATATACTCCAAGAATGAGGCAGACCACGCAGAACATTTGAGGATAGTCTTGGAAAGCTCAGAGAAAACCAGCTGTATGCCAAGTTTAGTAAGTGTGAGTTTTGGTTGAAGAAAGTGGCCTTCTTGGGTCACGTGATTTCTGTGGGAGAAGTGTCAGTAGATCCCGACAAAGTAAATGATGTGCTCGAGTGGACACAACTAAGTCAGTATCTGAGATCAGAAGTTTCTTGGGTTTGGCAGGTTACTATCGTTGCTTTATTGAAGGATTCTCCAAGCTTGCCAGACCTCTCACTCAGTTGCTAAAGAAGGAGAAGAAGTTTGAATGGAGTAAAGCCTGTGAGGAAAGTTTTCAAGAACTAAAGAAAAGGTTAACTTCTGCGCCAGTATTAACGCTTCTAGATATTAGAAGGGATTTCAAAGTCTTCTGTGATGCGTCCAGGCAAGGATTAGGCTGTGTGCTGATGCAAGAGGGAAAGGTAGTAGCGTATGCTTCAAGACAGCTACGACCCCATGAAGGAAATTACCCAACCCACGATTTAGAGCTAGCTGCCGTTGTACATGCTCTAAAAATATGGAGGCACTATTTGATCGGTAACCGTTGTGAAATCTACACCGATCACAAAAGTCTGAAGTATATATTTACCCAGCCTGATCTCAACATGAGGCAAAGGAGATGGCTTGAGTTAATAAAGGATTATGATGTGGGAATACATTACCATCCGGGAAAAGCCAATGTAGTAGCGGATGCATTGAGCAGAAAGAGTTACTGCAGTAGGCTGTGGATCAAGGACAGTATGCCTGCACTTCAAGCAGAATTTCAGCGACTCAACTTGGAGGTAGTAGAGGAAGGATTCCTGGCTACTCTGGAGGTTCAACCAACTTTAGAGGAGATGATCAAGGCAGCTCAAGGAGAAGATAAGTATGTCAAGGAAATTAAAGAAAATATGAAGAAAGGGAAGGCGCCAGGATTTACAGAAGATGAGGAAGGTATCATTTGGTTTGGGAAAAGAATTATTGTACCTGAAAAGAAAGAAATAAAGGAGTTAATTCTGAAAGAAGCCCATGAGTCTGGATATTCAATTCACCCTGGGAGTACAAAGATGTGCCAAGATCTCAAGGAAAGGTATTGGTGGTCAAGTATGAAAAGAGAAATTGCAGAGTATGTAGCTTTATGTGATGTTTGCCAACGAATTAAAGCGGAGCATCAGAGACCTGCCGAGCTTCTACAACCTTTGCAGATACCCGAGTGGAAATGGGAAGAAATTGGAATGGACTTCATAACCGGATTACCAAGAACAAGATCAGGGTATGATTCGATTTGGGTTATTGTAGATCGTTTGACGAAAGTCGCCCATTTCATTCCCGTAAAGACTACCTACTCTGGGGACAGACTCGCCGAGTTGTATATGTCCAGAATCGTGTGTTTGCATGGAGTTCCAAAGAAGATTGTGTCAGATCGAGGGACTCAATTCACCTCGAGATTTTGGCATAAGTTACATGGACTTTTGGGCACCAATCTAAACTTTAGCACAGCATATCATCCCCAGACAGATGGTCAAACTGAAAGAGTAAATCAAATCTTGGAAGATATGTTGAGGGCTTGTGTTCTCGCAAACAAGGCTAGTTGGGATCAGAGTTTGCCCTATGCAGAATTCTCCTATAACAATAGTTACCAATCTAGCTTGCAAATGTCTCCGTTCGAAGCCCTGTATGGCAGGAAATGTAGGACCCCATTGTATTGGAAGGAGACAGGAGAAGGACAAGTATTTGGACCAGATGTGTTGAAGCAAGCAGAGGAACAAGTTCGCCTGATCCAGGACAGATTAAAAACAGCTCAAACCAGACAAAAGAGCTATGCGGACAACCGTCGAAGAACATTAGAGTTCGTACCTGGGGATCACGTTTATCTGAAAGTTTCACCTCTCAAAGGTACGCGACGTTTTGGAGTTAGTGGAAATCTTTCCCCTAGATTCATTGGACCCTTCCCTATTACGGCAAAAAGGGGAGAAGTTGCCTACCAGCTTGAGCTTCCACCTCAATTGTCCAAAGTGCATGATGTGTTCCATGTATCTCAACTGAGGAAATGTCTCCGGGTGCCAGAGGAACAGATGTCACTAGAAGAAGTAAATGTGAATGAGGACCTAACCTATCCAGAGTATCCTGTGAAGATATTGGAAGAAGCAGAGCGTCGTACCCGAAGCAAGGTCATCAAATTCTGTAAAGTGCAATGGAGCAACCATTCGGAGTCGGAAGCAACTTGGGAGCGTGAAGATGATTTAAGAGAAGAGTTCCCCAATCTTTTTCCCAGTCCATCCGAATCTCGGGGTCGAGATTCTTTCTAAGGGGGGTAGGTTTGTCACATCCCAAAAATTTGCTTTTTGGAAAAATTTAAATTCAAACTAATTATTTTAAAGTAATTGGAGTTTATTTGGCTTTTATTGGATTTTCTGAATTTTCTGGAATTTAAAACCTATTTTAAAAATTAAAAGGTAATTCAAACTATGAAAATTAAATATCAATAGTAGTTGGAAATAATTTTATTCAGTCCGAAATGTCCCCAGAAGCTTATGTGAATTTTTCTGGAATTTTTGGAGGTATTTTCATATTTTTCTGAGGCCTAAACAATTTTCTAGCCTTTTCTGAAAATCAAAATCAAATTCGGGAAAAATAAAAACCCCTTCTCTCCCTCCAGCTGACGCGTGGACGGCCCAGGACCACCCACGTCGCCGCTCGGCCAAATCTCGGCCGCACCTCCCCTCTCCCTCGCTGCTTCGCGGGCCCGGCCCGTCAGCCTCGCCTCCCTCCCCTCGGGCCGACACCTGTCTGGCCCGATGTGTGCCACGCCGCCCCCGCAGCTCATCCAGGCCGCTCCCTCCCACTTAAGCGCGCCCGCCGCCCGATCTGCCTCTGGGTTACGTGGCCGCCATCAGCACCACGCGCCCTGCTCTCGCTGACTGCGGGCCCCGCTGGTCAGTTCCGTCGTCTCCGCGCGGACGCCGGACTCCTCCTCCCTTCTCTCCCTCTCCCGAAGAATCCGGCGATCGAATCCCGCTCGAACTCGGCCTCTTTCTTCGAATTGAACGGGAATTCGAATTCCCGGGGAGATGCGCTCCTTATCCCCTAAAAGCCCGGGGCTCCGCGTTGCCTCCGACGGCTTATCCCCAATTCAAACCGAACCACCGGCCGCGACTTCGGCGAGGAATCCCCGCTGCCTCACCCCTCCCCGAGCTCTATAAATAGCCCCTCGGCCTCCGCCTCTCCCCGCACCACCTCCCAGCACTCTCCGCCTCTCCTCCGGAGCCCCGTAGAGCCCTGTCACCGTGCCACCTCCCTCTCCGAGCTCAGACCAACTCCGGCGAGCCTTCCTCGCCGCCTCGGTGCTCCTCGGAGCCCGCCGTCGCCACTCCGAGCATCCCCGCATCCGTGCGAATACCGTTGACACCTCAGCCGCCTCTCCCCGTCGCCGGAGCGCCGTCGCATCGGAGCTCCCGGGCCGTCTCCGCCATTGCCTCGCCGCCGGCCATCTCCGCTCACCCCCGGACCACGCCGACCCCTCCAACTGGACCCCCTTCGCACCAGGGTTGTATTTCACGCTTCACCCGAGCACCCCCCGGCCTTCCCTCGCCGCCGGCGCCATCGCCTCCGACCATCGCTGCCCGGGCCACCCGAAGGTACCCCTCAAGAGGGTTACCTACCCACTATGGGTAGGCAACGCCTCCCCGCTCACCTGGCTAGCACCGCTCGCTCGTTTCCCCTTGACTCCCTCGGCGCGCGTTCGAGCCTCCGGCTCCGCACGCTGAGCTTGAGTTTTTCGTTTAATTTCGCGACTGACAAGTGGGTCCCACCCGTCAGTGGCAGCCGTCTGTGTGGGCCACTGCCGCCTGGGTCCCATCTGTCTGCGCCAGCCTCTGACAAGTGGGTCCAGATCCCAGTGGGTCCCACCTGTCAGTGACCAAGGCAGATGAGGTCACTGACAGAGGGGTCCCACATGTCAGTGACCGCAGAGGGTCTACTGTTCAGTGGGTCCCACCTGTCAGGCTCTCGAAAATTAAAATAAAAGATTAAAATTTAAATATTCCAGTGGGCCCCACCTGTCAGAAATTTCTTAATTTCTGGATTTATTCAAACTGAAAACTTCAAACAAGCATAACTTTCTCATTTTAACTCCAAATTCAGCCATTCAAATTTCTAAATTCATCTAAAATCATGATCTATCCAACCATGGCCTCCATTTGAATTTTTGAGTTTGTTGAATTTTTATTTGAATTTATTTGTTTTGTTGCTTTTCTCTCGTGCGTAGAATCCAACGTTGAAGAAGACCTCTCCACTCCTCAACAAGAAGACCCAGAGCCCCTGCAAGAAGGCAAGTCTCCTTTCATCATCTTGAACCTATGATTTTGAAATGTTTTAACTATTTTAAATTATGTGCATGCTATTTACATAAAATGATAGTTCAAAACTTAGGATATAGTTAATCCCATATTGTTATGCCCTCATTTGAAATTGATTGCCATGTATCCTTGCAACCCTAGCAATCCCTTTGACTCAGTAATGAGAGTATATTATGTTTAATTGTTGATGTTAGAATGGTAGTAAGATGCTTAGCCATGCTATTGAATATTTCAAAAATCTTGAAAAAGGGGCAATTGGAGTTGTCACTATGATTTTAAAATAAACTAAAACGTGGAATTTGATTTAGATTAGGGTGGATGGTTGGTTTGGGTTGGTGCAGCTCGCACGAGAACTTGTTAAGTGTATGTTCCACCCCAGTCACTTAAGGACCGACGCTTGTGTTTGTCCAAACTGAGCATTAACCGTACAACCACAAGTCTATATGGGTACAACCTAGCTAATTACTTATGATAGTCTAGTTTAGGTGCCACCAGTGGAAAGTGGGTGCCAGGGATGGACTGGTTATCCACAGTGAGGGACAGGGATTTACTGTACTCATATGGCGCAAGAGGGGGTTGCCCAACTAGTTAAATAGAAAAGCTCAAGGAGAGTCATGAGTGTAGCTTACTATAGTTAAGAAATCAATTTTAAATAGTTTCTGGAACATTTAGTAACTACTTGGAATACACACACCAATAACAGTCTATCTCTGTTTACATAATGGTTAATTGTAACATACGTGGGGTGGTTATCTCATCAAATGCTCGAATTAAAATAGCAGTCGGTGAAGGGAGCTATGTTAAAATTAGAAGCGCATGTAGTAGTAATTTGCTTACATAAATAAATTCTCAATGGGGGTGAGCTATGTTGTCAAATTATAATATATGTTAGAATATGTTGATTTGATTGATCTTCTTCTCCAGCAGTCCAGTGGTCCAGCCCTACAATTTTACACAAAGAAGCAAGAAAGCCGTGAGGATGCGACTTAGGGTTTGGTGGTGGTGACCTAAGGAGGAGCAACATTGAAAATAATCATTATTTTTGTATGATGATGTTTCTTAAGAAAGAACAATAAAAGACACCTTATATCACAAGTGCAAAAATGAAGAACAAAAAACACCTCATATCACAAGTGCAAAAATGAACTCGGCCTAAATCACAGCATATCTTAGTCACTTTTTTTCATTCATTAGATTAAGATCCAACCATCCTCATTTTTCTCCTCATCTTATATCTTTACTATTATAAAAGAATGAGTTGGTAGTTGTAGGTCCATTCTCTTTCAACTACTCTATTTTCTTAACTTCTCACCATTCTTCACTTACCAACTAATTACAGTAACTCTCTTCTACAGCACGATTATCTATATATTCAATGAGTTCCGTTGCAAGGCACGGGTACATAACTAGTATATACATACATCACACATTCATATCTCCAAAACCTAGCTCAATCTTCAAATTTGGCATTCTAAGGACTGCTCCGTACAGATATACATGTCACAACGGATGTATAGGATCTTTTCGCGATGAAATCAGAATTTACAAGGGCTAGAATAGAAGAAATCAAAATAGATAAAACCTATTCATAGATTTCAGAAAACATGAAGGACAAAATCGCAAAAATATCTAAAACCCTAACCCTCCTTCGCCGCCGCCCAGTTCATTCCTCCCCCGATCCAGCGCCTCTCTCGGTCCCTTCTCCCCACGATCTCCCTGCCGCCCCTCCTCCCCAGATCTCCCCCGCCGCCCCTTCCCCACCGCTGCCCCCCTCCTTTCCCTCCTCCCCCGCTGCCCCCTCCTCCCCAGATCTCCCTCGCCGCCCCCTCCTCGCCCGGTCGCCCCCTCCTCCCCTCCTCCTCCCCCTCCTCCCCATATCTCCCTCGCCGCCCCTCCTCACCCGGCCACCCCTTCCCCGCCGTCGCCCCCTCCTTCACCTCCTCCCCCGCCGCCCCGTCCTCCCCAGATCTCCCTCGCCGCCCCCGGTCGCCCCTTCCTCCTCCGCGCCCCTTTCTCCCCCGCCGCCCCACTCCTCCCCCGATCGCCTCCTCCTTTCCCCGCCGCCGCCCCTCCCCTGGCTTCGAGCGATGGCGACGACGACCTCGATTACAGCCACCGGCGGCGGATGGCATGCCGACGACGAGTTCATCATCATGCGGGATGCTGCACTCAGCTCGGGCTACAGCGCTCCTCCTCCTGCGACGAGCTCCGGTGACCGGTGTGTCTCCTTCGCCTTTACTCTCTCTCTGGTCTATGCTCTGTGATGGTTGATGGATTGTGCTTGTGGGGATTGGGGAATCTAGGGATGGCCGTGGCCTGTGAGAGATGTCGACGGGATGGGGGGACTGGGGGAGGCGAGGTAGAGGCCGAGGCGGCCGGCCGCTGGCACCGGCGTGCTTGCCGTGCCGCCCGTGCCCACGCTTGCTTCCTGTGCCATGCCAGCCCGAGCACGGCACGATCTGCCGTGCCGTGCCGTGCCGCCCACCGTGCCGGCTTGCCAGGCCCGGCCCGGCCCACTGTTCGTGCCGGGCCGGCAAGGCCCACCACGTGTCGGGCCGTGCTGTGCTTGGGCCGTGCTGGGCTGGCCGTGCTTTGGGCTGGCCCAAAAAAGCACAGCCCAAGTCTCAGCTCTAATACTGTATTAACACAATGACTACATATTGCTCGGTCCTATATATACATATCCAAACGCAATTGTGGGTGGCGTACTTCCCTTAATTTTGCATCCGAAATCTCTTGTGTTTATATATACACACATGCTTGCCCCTTTTTATTTTCTTTCAAGGACCTCACTCCCAGGAGGGACCATCTGTTTGCATTAACTTAGAACATAGTACAAACATCACAACGTCTATTATATTACAAAAGCTGACGACAGGTGATCTATAGCTGCTAAGGAATAAAAGAAAATATGCTAAACATTCTAAAAAAAAAAGCATTAGGTCCTCAATTTGGCGGATCCTAATTTTAAAGGCTCAAATTTGATAGTTAACTTAGAGATATCGGAATTAGAAAATAATTATCACATTAAAGAAAAATATTTAGCTCTTAATTTGATGAATCCTAATTTCGAAGACTGAGATACGATAGTCGGTTTAGAGATATAATAATTTTTTAAAAAAGTAGAGTGCGTAAATTTTATAAGGACCCACTGCGAATCCTCTATTTCACGCAGAGGGGTAGAGATCACAAATAATTTTGGCTAATTAAATATGAAATCAAATACCTCAATTGTATTTTGTTTACAACATAGAATTTCAACATTTGGGATTCACAAGTAAAATTTTATACGCTATACTATATCGCACACTATACCGCGCAATTGCGGGAGCCAATACAGTTGTTTGAGGAAAGAAACAAGGACTAGCTAACTATCAATCGGCTATTTTTTTCTCTAACAATAATTGAACTATGAGATCATATCTTGATATTTGTGCCAATGATAAAGTTAAATATAGGGTTCACCGTACCGTAACAATAAATTTTGGAATAATTGCACATTGCCGATGCGAAGTTATGTAATTTGAGATCTGCCAATCCAATAGAGCTAAGAAGGGAAATAGGATTTATTTGCCACTACCGAGACCAACTTTGAGAAAATGCCCAAGAAAATAGGGGTAGAAAACAGAAACAGATAATCTGTTTTATCCTATATTCGTTTATGAGAAAATGTGAATATAGTAAGCAAAATCTGTATTAAAAAATATTCATATTCGTATTCGAGAATATTCGGATCCATATTTGATAATATTCGTATTCGCATTCGTATTCAAGAATATTTGTATTCATATTCGAGACTATTCTATTTGTAGATCTGTTTCATATGCCTATCGGCTCAACTCAGCAGTCGGTAACAATAACTGACCGGTTATTAGAAATCCCGGGAAAAACTCGGATGGATTTTGTGATTCAAAATTTGAATTTGGGCAGTTTGAAACCGGTAACCGTTCTGGTAACTGGTCAAAAATCAGCAAAACCGCTAAGAATTTGTTATACCATTGTTTCATAAGTTGTAGGAGGATATTCATATTCGACTGAATTAAGTACATATACGATTCGAATTCGTATCCGTTATGATATTCGATTCGTATTCGAGATATTCGAATTCGTATTCATATTTATTTTAAAAATATAGATTTGTATTCGTATTTGAGACTATTCAATCGTATTCGATTCGTTTCCATCCCTACAAGGATCCCTCCTTTTCTCTCACCCCAATCCTCGGAGCGCTCTCTTCCGTTCCAACGCTGCCGGCACCTAATCCGCCGGCTCTACCATCGGCGGCGGCAATGCCCCTACCTATTTCCTCCCTGCTCCACCTCCATCTCCCTTAGATTGAGCCACCGCCGGTTGAAACTGTTGAGGAACCGTCGTTGGCGACCACTCCGATCGATTCCTCTGCTTAGAATAAATTAAATCAATCACAGAAGACAGAATAATAGATTGAACATAGAGAGAGGTAGAGAGAACTCCTGATTTTTCTTTATTGCTTTCAATTGCCTGAGTACAAAATATGCCGATACGACTCCCTATTTATAGTCTCCGGTAAAGTGCCCATAATGGGCCAGGTCTGCTGGCTTGGGCCCAGTTTCTTAACACTCCCCCTTGGACACTCATTTGACATGTTTATGCCTCGTTAAAACACCATAAAAACCCAGTGGGAAAAATTTGGAGAAAGAGTATATGATACATGTTATGCTGCGATGCATGAATTGCCTCATTAAAAACCTTGGTCGAGAAACTTCAGAAAAACTCGTCAAGGGAAAAAGAGTACAATCCACCCAATTTCATTTAGTCTTCAGGACTTTATTCTTTTGGATACTTAATCTTCATGATCAAGATTTACTAGCGGCTTGAGAGAATTCTCCCCCTGAATTCTGCACTTCTCTAAGTCTCATCATTCCAATCCCTCGCATGCACTTTTCAAAGCTAGATGCGGGGAGTGACTTGGTAAACAAATCTGTCAGATTTTCATAGGACTTTGTTTGCAGTACTTTAATCTCGTCCATCTTTTGCAATTCATGTGCATAGAAGAACTTGGGGGTTGATATGCTTTGTGAGATGATTCTTCACATAGCCCGTTTGTACTTGTGCAATGCAAGCGGCATTATCTTCATAGATAATTGTGGGGGTTTGCACAATGTTCATCCCACATGACTACTGGATATGGTGAATCATTCGGTGGAGCCAAGCGTATTCTCGTGCGGCTTCATACAGTGCTATAATTTTCAAGTGGTCCGTCAAAGTAGCTACAAGGCTTTGCTTAGACGATTTTCAGGAAATTGCAGTTCCACCACACTAAAATACATAGCTTGTTTGTGACCTTGCGGTATGCGGGTTTGACAGGTACCCAACAACTGCATAGCCAATCAAATTAAGATCTTGATTCTTTCTGTAGAACAATCTAAGGTCCTTGCTTCCTTGGAGGTATCGGAAGATGTCCTTTATGCCCTGCCAAAGTCTTTTGGTATGTTCTACACTGTACCTTGCTAATAGGTTCATGGCAAATGAAATGTCCGGTCTTGTGCAGTTTGCTAAGTACATGAGTGCTCTCACTGCACTCAAGTATCGGAATTTCAGTCCTAGGACTTCCTCCCCCTCTTCTCTAGGTCGGAAAGGATCTTTTTCTTGCTGCAAAGGCCTCTCGTTCATCGGTATTTTTGATGGGAATGCCTTCTCAAAGCCAAACCTTTCTAGCATCTTCTGGGTGCAGGCCGACTGATGTACCAAGATTTCTTCAGAGACATACTCAAGCTACAGGCCTAAGCAGAACTTGGTTTTGCCCAAATCTTTTATTTCAAATTCTGACTCCAAGTAGAGCTTGCTTCTTTTATGTCTTCTACTGTCCCGATGATATTCAGATCATCTACATACACTGAGATTATACAGAATCCATTATGGGATCGCCGTATAAATACACAAGGACAATCTTCATTGTTCGTGTAGCCTTTCTTGCAGAGAAAGTCGCTCAAGCGATTATACCACATTCTTCCAGATTGTTTCAGTCCATACAATTATTTTCTGAGTTTCATACTGTACAAATTTCTATTTGCTCTGTCACGGTTCGGGAGAGAGATTCCTTCAGGGACTTTCATATAAATCTCCGAATCCAAGTTACCATAAAGATATGCAATCACCACATCCATCAATTTCATTTCTAAATTCAAGTTCACTGCCATTGAGATCAAATATCTAAAGGTAATTTCACTCATGACTGGGGATAGGTTTCTTCATAATCAACTCTAGGACGTTGAGTGAAACCTTGTACTACTAGCTTTGCTTTGTATCTCACTATTTCGTTTCTTTCATTTCCCTTTCGAACAAATATCCACTTGTGCCCTATACAGACCCAAACACCTCTCTTTTGTTCAGAGATAGCAATTTAGTTGCTTTTGCCTTCTTTCAATCTTCCTAATCTGATCTTTTCTTACATTCAGCGAGCGATGCAGGCTCGGGATCAAGATTAATGATTGTGGCAATTTTCTTTGCGAAGTAGATATCGATATTGGCTATTGTCCTATTCATGGACTCTCCTGTATGCACATAATTTATAGCTATTTCTTCACGAGTTGCTTCTTCTGGAGCTTCACCTTGCACATCGCTTCTTTCAATTGCAGTGCCTGATGCGGATCCACCTAGCAAGCTAGCTGAACCACGTTGCTTTGGCCCTGATCTTATACGATACGCCTTGTTAGATGCCCTCTTTGTTCTAAGGTTCTTGCAAACCCAAGAACAACATACACCTCCAAGATAAGCCTTCTCCCATGCACACCGCAGCACGTGAATGAATGGTAGAGAAACCGAAGTTTCAGCAAGTAGAATCCAACACCACAATTGGATTCAACACACCAAGAGCAATTCCTCGATGGAAATCTCAAGAACACGCTAATAATGGCCACCAAACCATGGTGATTTTCTGGTTTCTATTTCTTAAATCATAGCCTAAGTTACAATGGGGCTAAGGCCCTAGCCTTATATTGGTGTGCAATGTACGGCCTTGACTAAAAACTCACGCACAACCTGGCCTAAGGCTGAAACAAACTCCAATACGAACTAAAAAGGAAATATCTAAACTACTACCACAGGATTCTCTCTTAATTTGTGATCTGACTATGAGGATTTCATGGCTGGCACCTTATTCATTGTGTAGGTCTTCGAAATAGCTTTCCAACGAGTCCAAGAACGCCCAAATCGGACTCCGTTTATGAAAGTTATGGACGTTTTAGTATCGGTCTTGCCAGCTGTCCCAATCCGAGTCCGAATCGGTTTCAAATCTTTATATGTTTTGTTTTCTTGTTTAAGTGGCTTCTAAATCCATTTGGAACCTAAAAAGGAGTCCTTCTCAACCTATAGAAAGTCATGGTGTGGTCGGATTTTACCCTTACTTGCATTGCGATACTCGAACTCTTTATGTTTGGCAAGTCTCGCACGTCTTTCCGGACAGCTCGTGCAGCATCCAATGAAATTGCCATAACTTTGTGTAGGAAGCTCCAAATCAAGTGTCGTTTGATTTGTTGGAAAAATAGACTTCATTAGATTTCCAAATATGTCTTTTATGCACATTATAAATCTCAAAATTGGTATTCAAAACTTCTTGAACATTTTGCACAAAACTGCAAGCACTAACCAAAGTTGTAGTGATAATTGGTGCCACATCAGTGCCAAGTCCCTTTAGTTTTTCGGCTCTGATGTATGCGCACACATCCATGCTGATGGGGATATTCAGATACAGTATGCCCTTTTCTGAAGGTGTCATACCTGTGCCAAGTCTCAACTGGCTCCCCTTCTCATTCTAGGGGACTTCAGTGATCGGTTGTGATAAGTCTTTCTTATCCTTTTTCGCCGGGCATCCCTGGTTACTTTGGACTCGAGGAGCCGGAGTTCTTGTCCTTTTATTCTGAGGCCTCTGGATGGGATTAGGGATACCTTCAATTCTCTTTGTTATTTCAACTCTCTCCGGTGCATTGCGCGCAGGCACATATGACTTAGTCACGCTCTTCAAATCACTAAAGTGATCAGGCAGTTGGTTTGCTAATGCTTGCAAGTCGATGATCTTCTGGACCTCTTTTTCTGTTTCACTAGTGCGTGGGTTATGTGCATGAATTCCCGTAGTTTCCCACATAATTTCTCGACATTTTTCATCAAGGGGTTGATTTCCTTCCCCTAATGTTAGGAAATTATCCTCATCAAAATGCAGTCAGCGAAGCGGGCAGTGTGCAAATCTCCCGACATGTGTTCCAAATACCTAATTATGGATGCACTCTCATAACCAACGTATATTCTAGTCTTGTGGAGTGGGCCCATTGCAGTATGCTGCAGAGGGGATATAGGTACATAAACCTTGCATTAAAACCTCCTGAGATGAGAAATTTTCAGTCGTGACCCTTGCGCTAGTTGCATAGGTGAATGGATGTTGTAGGCCGAAGGTCTAAGCTGATGAGATTCGCTGCATGTAGGACTACGTGTCCCCAACATGTAGCAGGCAAGTTACAATTATGCAAAAGGGGTCTGGCAATAAATTTAATTCTCTTGATTAAAGCCTCCGCCAAACCATTCTAGGTATGGATATGCGGTACCGAATGCTCAACTACAATCCCCATCACCATGCAATAATCATCAAATGCCTTTGTAGTAAATTCTCCGGCGTTGTCCATTCTGATGGACTTGATGTGATGATCAGGAAACACATTTCTGATGCAAATGATCTGCGAGATCAACTTTGCGAAAGTATGGTTTCTTGTGGACAACAGACCCACATATGACCACTTCGAGGAAGCATCAATGAGCACCATGAAATACTTTAATGGCCCTGAGATGGCCTGAATGGGACCGCAAATGTCTCCCTGGATGCGTTCCAGGAATGCAGGGACTTCATCCTTCACTTTCAGAGTGGAGGGTCTAGTAATTAATTTCCCGGTGGCACATGCAGCGCACACAAAATTTTCATGATTCGGAAAATTCTTTACATTAATATTATGCCATTGGGAATTATTGATTATATTTCTCATCATCCTAAGACCTGGGTGGCCTAATATGTCATGCCAGAGACAGAAGAGTTCAGAGCTTCTAAATACTGTCTTCAGGATAGTGTAGGCTGTAGGTGCCTTGATGTTGGTATAATATAGCCCAGTTTCTAGTGAAGAAAGTTTTTTCTAATACCCTTTTGCCATTCTCTTCGCGCTTCGTGATGAGCAGGTATTCATTACCGTACTCTTCTTCAGTCTCAACATGCAAACCATTGGCGTCAATATTATTAAAACTTAGGAGAGTTCTAGTCGATTCTGGGTACAATAAGGCTTATTCAATGACTAAAGTTGTACCCATTGAAAGTATAATTGTGGCTCTTCCGGAACCGATTATACATGCATCGCTTCTGGTGATTGTCGTAAGGCTTCCAGTGTTCTTACGAATCGATTGAAAATACTTAGTCTCTCTTAAGATGGTATTTGTAACATCCTGATTTTCAGAGCCTTTTTGAAGCTTTTAAAATAAAATTCACCATTTGAATTTTCTGGAATTAATTAAAGCTTAATTGGAATTTTTATGAATTAAAAAGGATTTAATATGATTAAGATAAACATTAACATTTGCCAAAAGTATTTTATTTGAGTTCTTTGTGTCTCAAGGAATTTATTGGAATTTTTCTGGATTTATTTGCTATTTTCTAGAGCTCAAAAAGTATTTTACGAATTTCTGGAAAAAGAAAAAGAAAAGAAATCCTAAAACCGGCCAGTGGGCCGAAACCCACCAGCCGGCCCAACCCAGTCGGCCCAACCGCCTCAGCCGGCCTGCCCCGCCCCTCGCTGCGCGTCACGCATCCGCGCCCGCGCCCATCGGCCCGATGAGCGACACGCGTCGCCCATCCCCGCTGCCGCTTCGCCCGCGCGGCATCGCAGCCGCTCGCCCGCACATGCCGCTGACAGGTGGGGCCCACCTGTCAGGCTCTCCGTCTCTGACCAGGACTCTCGTCTCTGTGTTCGGCACGACGCCGCCGCCGCGTCGCCGTCTCCGCCCAGGACACCTCCGCCGCATCCGAGCCGGACTCCTCCTCCGCCGGGTATAAAAGCCGCGCCCCTCCCCTCGGTTCCCGCATCCCTCGAGCCGCACCTCGCCTTCCAAGGCCCCGCCATCGTGCGCCTCGCCCTCGCCGTCGAAGTGCGCCGCCGATCGTCGAGCGGCCCGACCTCCGCCGTTCTGTTGCGTGCGCAGTCGCCTTCGGTCTTGCCGCCGCCGTCCGTTGAGAGCTCGCCGCCGGTGAGTAGTCGCCGCCACCGTCCACCGTGTAGCCTCGCCGGCCAGCCGCTGCCGCCTCGGTCGCGCCCGCGCCGCCTCGGCCCTCACCCGCGCCTCGCGCCGTCCGCCGCCAGCTAGACCGCACCCGCGCGCCCGTGTCGCTTCGGCTTCCCGTGGACGCCGTCCACCGTGCGCCGAGCCGCTGCCAGCGGGACCCATCTGTCAGCCGAGCCCCATAGACCCGTGCGCCATGAGCCACGTCACCCTGCCACGCCAGCAAGCCACGCAAGCCGTCCACGTCAGCCCTAAATCCGATGTGGCATGCCACGTCAGCAGTCGAGCCCACACAAGTGCCACGTCGGCATGCCACGTCATCGTGCCACGTCGGCATGCCACGTCAGCCTTGGGCGCACACGCGTCGCCCCGTCAGCAGCCACGACACCCTAGCCGCTTGCGCCAGCAGCCCGCCGCCCGCACTGTTCCATGCACCGCGTCCACCGTAGACTCAGCTCTCCATGCACCCGGTCCACAGCACAGTGCGATTTTCCAATTTCCCCGATTTTCTGTAGATTTAATTTTCCAGAGGCCCGTTCTTCCCCGTCCTAGCTCCGATTGACCCCGTTCTTTTTCCTAAATTCATCTAAAATTGAGCTCTACCTTTTGGTTCAGGTTTGAAAGTTTTTGGAGTTCATTTGAATTTTATTTGATTTTATTTTGTCTTTTCGATGCGTTTTCTCTCTCGTTAGATCACGTGTTCGAGGGAGCGGAAGTTGGATTTGAAGATCAAGAGCCCTCAGCTGAGCAAGGCCAAGGCAAGTCGTGTCCTTTGATCATGTTGAACCCAGTTTGCAATCTATTATTTAATTATTTTGTTTTAAATTATCTTGCATCGCTATTTTTATTCAAACCCTTGTATTGGTAGTTATCGTCCCAATTGGTTATTTCCCTCCTTGATATTTGGAATACCTTGATGCCATTGTCACCTTAGGTTGGTAATTTAATTAGTGATGCTATGTTATTTGTCACATTGGGTTGGTACGATTAGAATGCTTAGCCTTGCTTATTTTGCGAAAGAGTTCATCATCACATGTGGTTAATTAATCTTGACTTAATGATATACTTGAATGTGGTGGTTAACCACGGTTATAAAACTTGTTGCCATGGCATGGGTAGTGTCATCGGTGTTGGTTATACAAAATTGGTTTTCACTTGGGCGATTGATCGTGCAGTAAAGGGGGTGCGAGAGGCACATGGGATGTGGATGTTTCGCCTGAGTAAATTTAAGGACTTAACTTTGTGCGCCATTGATCTGAGTCTTACCGCACAACCACATGTCTAGTATGGGATAGACCTAGCTGATTAACTTGCAAAGGTTTAGTTCAGATATCATCATTGGTAAGTGAGTACCAAGGGTACTGGTTTGCTCACAGTGAGGAATAGGGTTACTGTCCTCATACGACGCAAGAGGGGGCTTCTGACTGTGGTGGTTAACCCTTCAGCAGTGAAACCTTAGCGGGTGATGTCTAACTAGATTGGAGTGAGGTAAAGGCTTTGTGATAATTTATCTGGGTCTCATGCCTAAGGAAGCATGCTGGCTATTAAGATGATTTATCTCTTGTGGGTAAAGTTGTGCAACCTCTGCAGAGTGTAAAACTATTCGAATAGCCGCGTCCTTGGTCATGGACAATGCTCGGTGATTTCACACGAGGTATAGTTATTTCTAAAAAGTTTTGGACAGTGGATGGTTAATTCACTGTTGGTTGGGAGATCCATAAGTGGTTGGTTTAGCTTATGTATGGGAGATCCATAAGTGGTTACTTCAATTCCTTTGATTATTATTTATTATTGTTTTACTTCAAATGCGCCTTCAATCTATTTATCGTATTTCCAAATGCCGTTTTATGCAAACTAACCTTTTAGCCATCCATTGGTAAGCCTTACATACTATATTGCATTCTTTGTTACAAACGACTTGCTGAGTACTCTATGTACTCACGGCTTTATGCCCCTGTTGCTCAGTTGAGGAGGAGGAGTATCACCAGCAGGAGGTTCCAGAAGGAGAGTACTTCGACGTCTTCGCGGATTAGGCTTCGTTCTCCACTCGATAGCCTGTGGGTGTGTCGATTGGATGTTGCGCTTTCTTTTGGATTTCCGCTGCTAGTTTTGTTAAGCCCTTCGGGCTAGTCTATTGTAAGCTTGGCCATAAGGTCGTACTCTGATGATTATTAATAATATTTGAGTCTTTTCTTAGTAAATCGTGATATGTTCGATATTTCATCTTTGTTTATACTGTGTGCACTAGCGTGATCCTGGACTAGTGCAGAATACACAGGAGAGTCCAGATTTGTTTATTCGGGTCTCTACAGTATTTGTTGTGCCGCTGACGGCAAGGCACACTTCCTCCATAGGGCGCCACATGTGTTCTAATATAAGGTATTTTATTAACATGTATTAGAAGGCATTCAACACATAAAATACACCAATATCAGAAAATATCATGCCATCAGAAACTAAATAAATGAATGAATTATTCCAAAATCATCCAACCATCACGAGAAAACAAAACTAAAGTACCATCCATGCAAGATCTAACTTGTTCTTTTAACACAAAATAAATGACAATTAAAGTCTAATGCATTCTGTGCATCAGAATAAATCAACTAGAAAATCAAAGACTTCTTCGGCTATCTTCTCAGGAGTGATCTTCTCTTCGAGAGAGATCATAGCAATGGCTGCCTCTAGGTCGTAAGGGGGTGCTGCTGGGATGGGTTCAACCTCCATCAACTCAGGCAGCTGCTCGGGATGCTCCCCCTCAACTGCTGCAAAGAGGGCTGCAGGCTGCCCTTTGCCATCCTTCTTCTTCTGAGCTTGGTGGGCATCAATGACATGCTGCGGTTCTTTGCATATCCGCGACCAATGCCCCCACTTGCCACACTTGTAGCAACCTTGGTTCTTCTGGCCATAGGTCTTGCCACTCTTCTTAGCATTTTTGTCATTTGGAGCATCTGACTTGCCTTTCTGGGCAATGGACTTATCCTTCTTCCCCCTTCTCTTCATCAAGGGCTTTCGCACCTTGTAGCTCCGAGCGTTGGCTTCACGGCCAGCGAAGCTGCCTGGTGGCTGAGTGACGTAATTCTTGCGGAGAAGTTCGTCCTGAATATCCGTAACCTGCATCATATCAATCAATTCGGCATACTCCTTGTAGCTGTCTTGACGATAGTTGCGGGCGGATTGTACAGCATTGGGGTGAAAGGTGGATAGGGTCTTCTCGATCTTTTGCTCATTTGTGATCTGCTTGCCACAGAGTTGAAGATTGGTACAAATTCTGTGCAAGGCAGAATTGTATTCCCCGACTGTCTTAAAGTTGGCAAACCTCAGTCTGATCCACTCCTGCTTTGCTTGAGGAAGAATGGTGTACTTTAGCCTCACAAAACACTTCTTGAGTGCGGCCCAGAGTGCTAGCGCGCTTTTCTCCGCCATATACTCATTCTTGAGAGTGAGGCAGAGGTGGTGCCTGAGAAAATGAAGTGCCTGATCATTCTCTTCAGGCGTGGGTTGGGCGTCATTCAGTCCGCCAATTCCAATAGCCGCGCGGAGCTTCTTGGCTCCAAGCACTATCTCGACATCGGATGCCCACGTCAAATAGTTTTGGCCATGCTGGGCCAACTCCTCGAACTCCCGGTTCGTGATGGCAGTCATCTAAATGTGTATGAACAGAATAAATAAGTTTACTGCTGGTAAACATGCATGAAATAATTTACTACTGGTAAATAAATGGTACAATAGGTTCTCGTAATGTTTCATAATTTTCTATGCATTTTCTATAATTTTACTGCTAATTTCAGTAATTAAAAGCAATTTAAACAATTATAATTAACCAAAAACAGTAAATAAATACAAAAAATACAGAAATAATAATGGTAGAAATAAATAAGCTTCAAATGCTAAAAATAATTCAAAATTTGGATTCCCGAGGCCCTTTTATACTAGAATATGAATTTTCAGCGAATTCTGGAATTTCTGGAGGTTTCTACGCAAATTTTTAGTTCAGAGAAAAATTTGGCATAATTTTATGATTTTTCGAGGGGTTTCTGCAAAATTTTGGACCCATTTGTAAATCTGAGGGCCTATTTGTAATTTTTAGAATTACCGAGGCCTTTCTGGAAAATTTGGGACTAAAATGTAAAAACTGAGGGCTTATCGGTGATTTCTCGGAGTTGGAGGGCCTTTCTGCAATTTTCCAGCGCCGGCTCCCTTCCCCTTTTTTTCTTTCTTTCCCGTTCGGACCAATTGCCCCCCTCCTCTGGCCCATTAGGCCCGTTCGGCTCAGGAGGCCTGCCCGACCGCTTTATCTCTTGGGAGGGGTAGGGTTTCCCTACCTCCTTACTCGGTGGCTTGGCAGCGCATAGTTCGTGCAGCCGGGACAAGGCGGGGTGCGGCTACGAGCCGGCGAGCCGAGGCGGGGCGAGCGAGGCTACAGGCCGGCCGAGGTGGGAGACCGGTGGCTACGGGCCACGGCGGAAGGCCGGCGGCTGCGGGCCACTGTGGGAGGCCGGTGCGGGTGCGGCTGCGGGCCGGCAAGCCGAGGCGTGGCGAGCGAGGCTACGGGCCGGCTGAGGCGGGAGACCGGTGGCTGCGGGCCACGATGGAAGGCCGGCGGCTGCGGGCTGCGGTGGGAGGCTAGCGGGTGTGGCTGCGGGCCGGCGAGCCGAGGCAGGGAGGCCGGCGGCTTCGGGTTGCGGCGGAAGGCCGGCGTACAGCCGAGACGGGGAGGATGACGGCTATAGGCCGTCAGGTGGGCAACCGGCTTCGGGCGCGGGACTGAGGTTGGCGGCGCTTCGAGCAGTGCACAGCGAGGAGGCAGTCGGCCGAGTGGCTTCCTTAGGCCGGTGGCGGCAGCGCGCATACAGGCACGGTGGCGCCTCGAGCTCCACGTCCAGCTGCTGGCTGGCGGCCGGCGGCGTGCATGCGGGCACTGCGGCAATGCCCGATCTCCCTCTTCTTTTTTTCTGTGCAGAGGTTGTGCGAGAACCATGCAAAAATATTTTCTTGTTTCTAATCTACAGTGCAATCAACATCTACCCCGTGTTGCAATCTACCGATCGACATTGTGCCAGCGACTTCAGGTCTGCTCGCGGTAGATTAGGGCGGATTTGCACCGTAGAGATTCAATCTAGAACGCGAAAACTTCGAATTTAAAGTGATCTAGAAAATCAATCTATTAAAGCATCGATGATTACCTTCGATTCACCGGAGCGATCTCGTGCTGATAACGTGTTGAGGAACCGTCGCTGGCGACCAGACCGATCGAGTCCTCTGCTTAGAACAAATCGAATCAATCACAGAAGACAGAATAATAGATTGAACACACAGAAAGAGGTAGAGAGAACTCTTGATCTTTCTTTATTACTTTTAACTGCATGAGTACAAAATATGCTGGTATGGCTCCCTATTTATAGCCTTCGGTGAGGTGCCCATAATAGACCAGGTCTGTTGACATGGGCCCAGGTTTCCTAACAGAAACGTCGCCACCTCGTCCTGCAACGTTGTGTTGTGTCCCCGTGAGCTGCACTGGCACAACGGTCGCGCAGCAGAGGTGGGTGGGCCCGACACCTGCGGTGCGACGGCTTGAGGCGGTGTGAGCTATGTCGGCATGGCCCCGCTGCCGGCGGTGGAAGACAAGGCGAGGCGACGACTTGAGGCGGCGTGTTTGTCCAGCGGCCGCCGGCAAAAGGCAACTAGCTTGACCAAGTGGCCATTCAGCTCAAGGTCGGCAAATCCGGGAACGCATGTGGCCATTCACCCATAGATTTCGGCCGCGAGGTCGGAGGCACTAGGAATACGTTGAAGTTCTCTTATAATCAAGAGTACGTTTACAGCATTTCACATCTTCAACTTCAAAACTACTAATTTCGCAGTAGGCCAGCCAAACCATGGAAAATCACGTCTCATAAAAGGAACAAAAAGAAATTCACATCGCAGATTGAAATCGCAGTTCATATTTCACAAACTCAGCAAGATGGCACGAGAGTTCGGGCCGGCTAAGGTTGTCCTTTGCTGGCTGTCAATTTTGAACCTCCCCAATCAAAGCATGAAGGGTAACGGTGCCTTTGATTTAGCCTATGAGGGCCTCTGTTATGCAGGTGCATGTGTAGAGCTCGTCTGGAACATGGTCCTATCAAAACATCACAACTGAAATTTCAGCAATTTATCTGTTAAAAAATCTCAAGAACTCAAATACTACTCAACCAAAATTGATGAAACTTTAACCATTGCAAGATAAGGTTCTCAAAGTCATGATTTTAAAAAGAATTGTAGAATAAAGCCAAGCGAGAGACCTACCTTTCTCAAGATTCACGTTGCAACAAAACAGAAATTTCAGCAACTTCAAGGCAAAAAAAAACCTCAAGAACTCAAAATCTACTCAACCAAAATTAATGAAACTTGAACCATAGTAAAATGAGTTCCTCGGAGTTATGATTCTAAAAGGAATTGAAAAATAAAGCTCAGGATAGAGACATATCTTACTCAAGATTTATGTTGCATCAAAACAAAAATTTCAGCAACTTGACGGTCAAGAAAACTCAAGAACTCAAGATCTACTCATCCAAAATTGATGAAGCTTGAACCATGGCTAGAAAATGATCTTAGAGCTATGATTCTATAAGGAATTGCAAATATATTCCCAAAATCTCAACCTATCATGCAAATAGTTCAAGCTGCACCAAAAACAGCAATTTCAGTATGTGAGACGATGTGGAGGTCACCCCATGGTTGTGATGAGTAAATTAACCTATGGATAGAGTTGTATAAAGGTTGAGTTTGGTTTTTAGGTCTGTGCAGAAGTTTGCTGGCTCTACGACCTCTGTTGTTCGACTTTATGATCGACAGTCTGTCTTATGACTTTGTGGTCGGTAGTCTGTCTTACGACTTGGTGGTCGACAGTCGGTTTTACAACTTGGTAGTTGACAGAGGCTTTTATGACTTTGTGGTCGACAGGAGCTTTTACAAATTTGTGGTCAACATAAGCTTTTACGACTTGGTGGTCGCAGAAGCGTTTACGACCTGGTGGTCACAGAAGCTTTTTCAACTTGGTGCTCGGCACTGAAGTTTACGACTCAGTAGTGAGCAGAGGCTTTTACAACTTAGTGGTTGGTAGGAGTTCTTACGACTTGATGGTCATAGCTCTGCCTGGTCGTGATCGATAGTCGTAGTCGATGTGTGCAGTAGTCATAGCGCTCTACCTGTGTGATCGATAGTCGTAAGTCGTAGCGACTAGTTTGGTAAAGTCGTAGCTGCTGTGAGCGATGATCGTAGCGACTGGTCATAGCATCTGTTTCATGGTCGTAGTGACCTGTGCGATGGTTGAACAACTTGTTGAGTGGTCGTAGATTGCAGGTAGGACCTCATGGGCTACGAGTACCTCTTGTCTTATGCATCAGAGTAGTCGTAAGCTATATTAGACTAGTTGGTTTGTTGAGAGTGTTCACTAGGATACATTCTATTTATGTAAATTGATGATACTTGTGTATTGTACGATGCTACGTGATGTTTTTGTTTGTTGGGTTGGTTGCAGGACTTTGGAGCTAGGTCATGGTGAGTTGTGGAAGGACCGGAACTAAGCACAGGGAGGTGTTGAGATCCAGAATGGTCAAGGAGACACCGAAGATGACTAAAGCTTGCAAGGTGGTTGCAAGTTAGGATAATAAGGAAGCATGAAGCTTTGAGGAAAGCGATAGAGGGGCATTTTGGTAAATTGCTTAATACCGGGAAAGGAGGCGGTGTGTGAAATCGCTCTGTTGACCTAAATGGGTTTTAGGTTCTGTATGTGCTGAAAGTGTAAGTGGAGCAAGTGTTGATCCGCTAACGGGTTGATGTAAGCTACTTTGAGAAGCGTGCGTGAGAAAACCCGGTGGTAGGTAGGGGTTAATGGGTTATCCCCAGTATCGTTAGCCTATAAAAGGGGATGGAGGGCTACCCATCCTGATGTCTCTAGTGTGCGTGTTCTTTCTGGATTAGGGTTAGGGTTTTTGTAGAGCACTTGTACTCTTGCTCCTCTTGGATGGAGTGGTTGTAGACTCATCCTCAGAGCAATACATCTATTCTCGATCTATCTTTTGAGTATTGTTGTCTGGATGGTTTTGAGTTGGCTTGGTCCTATTCATCTGTTTTCTTGGTTCTTTTCTATTCTTTGATCGTTTCTTTCCTTTCTTGATATGAGAGAACGTTCTTGCTTATGATCTGACTTGCTGTGTGTTGGAGAATCTTGCTCAAAGCCATCTTGGCCATTCTACTCCCAACAGCATAGTCTGATTGTCATTTCACTCTCTCACTTCACTTTTGTGCGCTCTTGGAGAAATTGTAGAAAGATTTCTTTTTTGCTTTCTAAGTTTTCAATTAAAGTTTAGAACAGCCTCTTGAGATCTTATTCTTGCTATGTTCAATGTTTCATGACCAGTTGATCTTTGAATCAAAAGTTATTTGGGATCTGGGTTTTGCGG
Organism: Dendrocalamus latiflorus; assembly: GCA_017311315.1. Taxonomy (NCBI): domain Eukaryota; kingdom Viridiplantae; phylum Streptophyta; class Magnoliopsida; order Poales; family Poaceae; genus Dendrocalamus; species Dendrocalamus latiflorus. The sequence goes on from CM029656.1 coordinate 1,119,491, forward strand.
TCGTGCACCTCATTGGCTTTCCCCTGTTCTTCCGAGAACTTTATGACCACTTTCAGTTTCGACCACATTCAGATCTGTTGGTTCTTTGCCACTTTTATTGAATCTGAACTAAAGCTGTCATAGTTGGCGCAGCCTCAATCTGGAAAGTCGATTGGCTTTATGATTATGTTGGTTTCGACGTGGTCAAGATCTAGACTACATCGCACTGATTTCGACCACGTTGATCTTTTGATTTGCAGTTTGGTTTTCGACCACGTTGGTTACGACCACGATATTGACTGGTTTCAACCATGTTGGTTGTTCAGCCACTCGTTGGCCTATGACCATGTTGGTTATAACCACGGTACTGACTGGTTATGATAATGTTGATTGTTCGACCACTTGTTGGCATTCGATCACGTTGTCTACGACTAGGTCAGTTTCGACTGGAACCATTTTCGATCTTGTTATTTCTAGTCTCGGTGGTTATCGACTATAGTGACTTCCGTTCGGTAGTCGATTTTCGACCACGTTGTAATTCTATCGAGCACTCAGACTTACGACCACTCTGTTAGTTATCGACCATGTTGTTGAGACTTACGAACACGTTGTAAATTTCGACTATATCGACAGATTTCGACCACCTTGTTTTTTCCTGCTCTATTCGTCCTGTCTCTTTCGACAAAGTTAAGTCCTTAGACATTGCCCAAGCGAAACATCCACATCCCTGAAGTGCTAACCACACTTCTCCCTTTACTGCACCAACACTAGAATCAACACCAACCATGCCAAGGTGTACCAATTTTATAACTATGGCTGACCAACATAATTCAATATCTCATTATGTCAAAATTAATTAATTGATCACATATGATAACAAACCTAACGTAACTATAAGCATGGCTAAGCAATTTAAACGTACAACCCATGTGACAACTAATTTTATATCATTAGATAGTTACCCATCCTATGGCAACAATAGAATCATGGCATTCAAATTATCAAGAAGGAATTAATCAATTAGGTCATTAACTACCAATACAAAGATTTGTAATAAAGTAGCGATGTATGATAATTTAAAACAAAATGATACATAAAAGATTTAAAAACTGGGTTTAACATGATCAAAGAACATGACTTGCCTTAGACATACTCAGTTACCAATTCTTGGTCTTCTAGTCCTACTTCTGCTCTTTCGAAGACGTTATGTAACGGGAGAGAACGAATGGAACACAATTAAAATAAAAAATAAAATTGAAATGAACTCCAAAAACTTCAAAACTAGAACCAAAAGATAGAGCTAAATTTTAGATAAATTTAGGGAAAAAATTAGGTCAATTGGAGTTTGGACAGAGGAGAACAAACTCTCGGAAGATTTAAATCTAAAGAAAAAAGAAAAATAAGATTTACTTGAATTATTTTTCTAAAGGAAATCCTAATTATGATGTTATCACTGACGTGGCAGGTTGACTTGGGCATCTGGGCTGATGTGGTATGACACGTGTGCACTAAGACTGATGTGGTAGGTGCAACGGAATCTGGTGCTGATGTCCATCGTCGACATGGCCACTGACGGACAACACTTGGCAAAAGATACCGAGGTGGCGCATTGGGGCTTGCACGGCGCTATTGTGGCGGTTGTGTGGCTGCCGCATCACTCCAAGTGTTGACGTGGCACCCATCCGGTTGTTGACTTGGATGGATTTAACGGCCGTAGGTACTCCGGCGGGGCGACGGTGAACAATGGCGAGCAGCTGACCGATGAGATGAGCAAGACTACCATGAGCTTCACCAGAACCTGACGAAATCAACTATCGGCTTGGATTGACTAGGGAAACACCGCACGGTGGTCGGCAATGAGAGGTGACGGCAAAGCTCAGCCAGCAGTGGAACTTTGGCGAGAAGCCTTGGCAAAGGTCAGCAAGACTTGCATTGGCTTCCTGGCGTGATTGCGATGCTAGTGATGTTAGGCACGAGGACCAATGGTCGATGAGCTTATCGACGGTAAGGGTTATGTGGTGGAACCGATAAGCTTCACGGTGGCAGTTTGCTCTGGGGATTTTCGGGCCTCGGCATTAAGCGAAGGAGGTAGCTCTGGTCATGGCGAAGCTGGTTCACTGGTCGTTGTCAGCAAAGGAGTCCCGAGGCACATGGAATTGCTCGCCGGAGGTAGATAAGGTGCCGACAGTGAGTTTGCTCCAACTCCAAGCGGGACAACACAGTTGGGGCAATGCGGCTCGGTGATGCCTTCCTAGGCTCGGGCGCGGCTATTTATAGTGCGAGGAGGCGGTGTCCTCAACGTGCATGCCAAGTCGGAGAGGGAGTCCATGACGGCTATGACACGGGGTGTTCAGAACAAAGACGGCAAGGAGAGTTCGAAGGGAAGATGGCTCGGCTAACGGGACCCCACATGGTAGCGCCACACAGAGAGAGAGGGGATGGATGGCTTGATGCAAATGTGAGCGAAGTGGTTGCACAGATGACTGCCATGTGTCCTGGGCGAGCGAGCGGTTGGGCTGAACGGAGAGGCGGACTGGGTTGGAAGTGGGCCGAAGGGAAACCAAACTGGGCTGGGAAAGGGCGAGAGAGCGGGCCGAAGGGAAAAAAGATATAAATTTTTGTACGAATAATCTATTTTTTATTAGAAATTACAGAAATATACCCTCGGAAAATTTTTTTACAAAAATAGGCTTCAGTCGCCCAATGGGGGGCGACTAGAGCTAATCGCCCAACCGGGAGGCGACATGTGGGGAATATGGCAACGGTTGGGCGAATTATTGTTGTCTCCCAAGCGTTGGGTGACTGTAATGCAGTCGCTATACGGTTGGGCGACTGAAGTTGTAGTCGCCCAATGCCAGGGCGACAGGGGGGTTTAAGATAGCACACTCGGGCGCTGCCCACTGCCTATCACTTTTTTTCACTCATTCTGCGCACAGAGAAGAAAGGAAAGAAGAAGAGAAAAGAAGAGGAGAGGAAGGAGGGGAAGAAAAAGAGGGGGAGAAGAGGAAAGGGAGAAGAGGAGAGGGAGAGGAGGACATGGTAGGAGGAGGAGGAGGAGGAGAGGAGGTGAGGGAGGAAGGAGGAGTGGAAGCTATTCTATCCATTTAGATCCTGAGATCCAGGTATTTTTTGATTAAGTTGTATTTGCAGTATTATTTTTATGAAATGTTAGTGTTAGTAAAAATTGTAGATGTAGAAAATTTAGTACATTTTTAGTACAGAAATGTTATTATAGAAAAATTTTAGTATACATTTTGTAGTATGGAACATTTTGTAGTATAGAAATCTGAGCACAATTTCTAGTATAGAAAGTTTAGTATTGTACGCTGTTATTTGACATGTTGCAAAATTGAAACATATATGCAGGCCGACATCATCAATGGCAGTAGCTACTACATTGATAGTGTATTACGGTGCTGGAACCATTCGTGAAGGTCCGAATGGTATGGATTTGAGCGGTTTTCCGCAAGTCACTCTCGTACTTCCGGATGGCGAGAATACTCGAATCACAGATGTGCTATATTGGCTGACCCGGAGTTTTTCGTTGGACCCCGAGGTGTGCAGCGTCGTCATGCATGGGCTTTAGAGCCGGTCTCCCACGGACATCAGATGGGAGTTGAAAACATTGGAGCGCACTGCTTCATGGAAGGGCTTTGTGCAACGGTGCCGGCGCTGTGGATACAAGTGTGTCCTGCTTGTGCAACCGTGCTCATTAGAAGCAGCTGCGCACGCTCATGCGTCCGCCCTTACTTCGGGAGGTGCTAGTAGCTCGGGCAGGCCGCATGTTGGCGAAGATGATCAAGTTGCTTGTGATGAAGCCGATGCGGTACATGGAGGAGAGGTACAATGGTCAAGCCAAACAGAGGTAACTGGACAAGCCGACGAAGGGGAGCATATTGAGTACATCGTGCAACAGATGGACTGTGATGACGAGAGGGCATGGGCTGAAGAGGAAGCTGTACAGGACGAGGAGGAGGACAGTTCAGATGAAAATGAAGTTCCTATCCTGCAGGAATGGAACCGGTTTAACACTGAGGGTGTTTCCGCACATGATGAGCATGAATCAGCGTGGGAGTATCATGAGGCAAATGTTCGGTTGCATTCTATGTTTGCTGACAAGGAAGCACTGCAGGATGCCATCAAGCTATGGGCCCTTTCATTGCAGCGGGCATTTCGTGTCGTGAAATCAAGCCAGGAGCAGTACACTATGAAGTGCGAGCAAGCTGGTTGTCCTTGGAGGGTGCACGCACGTAGACCCAAGTATGAGACTCACTGTGTTGTATCAAAGGTGGAGCCGTACTCTTGCATTCTCAACAGTGTTTTGGCGAGGCATCATAACCTAATGTCCACCTTTATAGCCAATTTGATGTATGGAGAAATAATTGAGAAGAAAAACACAGAGGTCACGCATATCGTGGTAGCTATCAAGAATAAATTCAAGTACAAGATTAGCTACGCGAAGGCGTGGCGTGCCAAGCAGAAGGCGTTAGAAAAACGTTTCGGGTCTTTTGAGACGACGTACGACAATCTTCCTCGTATGCTTAAGGTGTCGCAAGAAAGGAACCCGGGAACGTATATCGCCGTGCAAGACAAGCCGTCTACAAGTCCACCAGGATATGCGGTGTTGCAGAGAGCCTTGTTAGCATTGGTGCTTGCATTTGTGGAAAGTGAAAATTATGAGAGCTGGCTGTTGTTTCTCAGACATGTCAGGGTTGGAGTTGTCGGCACTCGTCCTGGTGTGTGTGCAATCCATGATCGCCACGCAGGTATTATAAAGGCTATAAGAAAATTTCAGGAAGACCCCGAGGAGCCCTTTTCTTGGCCGGACATGAGGAACAGGTAGTGCATTCATCACTTAGGGGCAAACTTTTACCAGCAATTCCCGAAACAATCTTTGATGAAGCTATTCAAGAGGAAGGCTAGGCAGAACCAGCAGAGGAAATTTGATGCTTTGTGGGCGTTGTTGGATGAGCACACCAGGAAGAACGTCGAAGAGAGGAGCAAGGGGCCGGTCATTCCTGGGGTAGCACACCGCAATGCTCGGGGAGCTCACGAAACATCAAGTGTTTCTGGCAGTGGATCGAGGGGGAATCATTGGAGAAGTGGTCGCTGTTGTACGACACGAATAGCACAAGGCACAGCATAATGACAACTAACCTTACCAAGGTGTACAATTGGGTTCTCAGGGGCCTCCGTTCTTAGCCCCTTGTCGCCATCATGGAAGGTGTTCTTCACAACACAATCCATTACTTCAGGGAGAGGCACACGAGTGCCACACTTCATGCGGCCAATCCCCGAGCCTTGTATTCGTCGAAAATTACGGTGTAGATGGAGACGAAGGCAGAAAAGGTCAATTGCAAATAGTACAGGTCATGGGCAACATGGAGCATCGTTTTGACTTGATACTCCATGATAGAGCCGGATTTGGGACGGCTCGTGTAACCCGGTGGCAATATGGGATGATCGTGTCTTGTGGGTAAAGCTATACAACTTCTGTAGAGTGTATAATCTATCCTGGATAGCCGTGCCCATGGTCATGGGCATGCGGAGTAAAAGTTTTTCATGGATTAGACTTTGTTTTTCAAAAATGTTTTCGAAAACCTTGCGGATGGATGGAATCCGTGAGAGAATAAAAACCTTATGGGTGGATGGAACCCATGAGAGAGATTGGAAGCTTGTGGATGGATGGAATTCACGAGTGTTTGGAAACTTGTGGATGGATGGAATCCATACGTGATTTTTTTTGGAAAAGGTGGTTCGGGTGGGATGCCCGTAGATAGGTTGATGTATGGTCGGAGCCTGCACTGACGGTATTATTTTCAACTACAAGTATTGTTTTTACTTACTATACTAAATTCAGCATTTTCAATATATTTACTGTATTTCCTTAAATGTTGTTTTTGCAAACTAACTCTATAAGCCTTCCATTGAAGCCTTTATCATTATGTTGCATTTCTCCGTGTGATTTGCGGAGTACAAGTTTGTACTCACCTTGTAATCTCCATACAGAGGAAGATGATGTCAACTACGGTGAAGATCTGGACGAGTAGGCCGCGTCTTACTGTCGTTTGCCTGTGGGCAGGCTTGGGCTTCGCTTCTTTTTAGTTTGCTTCCGCAGTTATTTGCTTTATTTACTTTGCCAATGGGCGTTGATGTAAGACTTGGCCATAAGGCCGTACTCTTTTATTTAATATATTAAGCCATTTGTGCTTGGTATTTATCTTTGTTGTTACTGTGTGCACTAGCTGATCCTGGACTAGTGCAATTTACACAGAGGATCCAGGAGTCGTTACTCCGGGTTCCGACAAGAGGGTACTGCAAGCTTGGTATGGGGAGCTCCGGGGGTTCATGGTGGTCAGAAACTTCGCTACCTTGGACATTGCAGTAAGGACCTGGGTTCCAGATGTTAACATGCTGAAAGGTGGGAAGGGTCGGCGACAGAGCCGGTGTATTAGAAATGACATGGAGGAATCTCAAGCTGGAACATCTGGTGCATGTTGCGGGCGATGCGGTCAGGAGGGGCACACAACTAGACGATACAATGCATGTCCTAATCAGTAGTTGTTGGAGACTACAACTAAATTTCATGTACCATTTGTAAAACTGCTATGTTACATCCCCTTTTATGTAATGTAGTTGGTGTTGTGCTGGTAGCTTAGTATTGCTCTGTTTACTTACTTACTAGTTGTATTTGTTGTTCGTTAAAATACGATATTTTTATGGCTCGTGCACGAAGATAACAACCAATCCATGACATCCTTAACAACATTGCGCATTATTTCGATCAACACTCCTACATACTACGGTACAACCATACACCTTATTGCCTATATGCCAAACGAGCCTCGTGGCACCCACATGGAGTATTGCTGAGGGGGCCGCCTCGGACGGGGCTGGCCATCGTTGTAGTGGCATGCACATATGCAGCTAGGGTTTGCACAGCAACATATCGGATCGTATGAGCTTCCTATGTTGACAACTTCCTCATTGCCCCTCTCGTGTTGCACCTGTTGGCAGAGGTCGTTGTTCTCCTCATTGAGAGTGTCGAGTCGCTCCTCCAACTCAAATATTCGATTCCATAATGTATCCACGTAGTTGACAATATACAGTTCATGAGGAGAGTCAATTTAGCGGGTGAAATCGCATTTTGCCATCTGTGGAAAAAGACGGTAAACAAAGAGGCTCTATAAACAGTAATGAAAAATGTACTATTAGCAATTTGTACCCCGGAGTGTGGGCATCGGAAGAAACGTCGCCTGCTATCGAAATGGCCTTTGACGACCTGGACAACCGCGTACTCATTGTGTCTGTATTTTGGCCACACTGGTTGAGCACGTCTCCTTGGTATCAAGCGGCAGTTAGGACCGAAGTCCTCCCTCTTTTGCAAGAGAAGTTCTTCTTTGGGAGACTCCACTCCAACTGGCCCCTCGGCATCCGCCATGGTATGTATCTGCACGATGGAGAAGGTACTTCTTCGTTTGATTTACATGGTTCTCTACTACTACCTTCATGGGACCGCACCTGTGCTCTTTTATATGGAATGAGAGAACTTACTGCAATGTAGTATTGCTGACAAAAGAGTGCAGCTTTGACCAGTGACATGACAAAAGAGGCCAGCTTTGCGCAGAGACATGACATAAGAGGTCATCTTTGCTAGTGACATGACAATAGAGGCCAGCTTTGCGCAGAGACATGACATAAGAGGTCATCTTTGCCTAGTGACATGACAATAGAGGCCAGCTTTGGCAGAGAC
>CM029656.1:1134562-1214562 GCA_017311315.1 Dendrocalamus latiflorus
CTACGGCGAGTGCACACGCGAACGTGCGTCTTCGATTTATACTCAGACCCGTACCCAGGCTACGGCGAGTGCACACGCGAACGTGCGTCTTGATTTATACTCAGACCCGTACCCCAGGCTACGGCGAGTGCACACGCGAACGTGCGTCTTCGATTTATACTCAGACCCGTACCCCAGGCTACGGCGAGTGCACACGCGAACGTGCGTCTTGGATTTATACTCAGACCCGTACCCCAGGCTACGGCGAGTGCACACGCGAACGTGCGTCTTGGATTTATACTCAGACCCGTACCCCAGGCTACGGCGAGTGCACACGCGAACGTGCGTTTTGATTTATACTCAGACCCGTACCCCAGGCTACGGCGAGTGCACACGCGAACGTGCGTCTTCGATTTATACTCAGACCCGTACCCCAGGCTACGGCGAGTGCACACGCGAACGTGCGTCTTCGATTTATACTCAGAAAAAGACGGGCCACAAACGGTGATCTTTATTGTATCCCCCGTTTGCGTGGGTACGCAATTTACACTTTTAACGAAGATACTAACCATTGTGGCCTTGGCGCGGCCGAAGCCTCTAGTGGCTGGCCATTCGCGGAGCCTACTGTGCCGCCTTCGTGCAACGCTGGCGGCCCCCGCGCAGCAGCGCCAATTCTAGATGTGCTGTTGCGCGCCACGGCGGGGGTACCTGGAGCCGTGCTCGATGCGCCGGGCCATGTCTTGGTCGCCGCGGATGGTAATGGTGGCCTTCGGCCCTGGGAGCTTCATACATAGATAGCCGTGATGCGGCACCGCTCCGAAGGAGTTGATGAGTGGACGTCCAAGTATGGCGTTGTAGGGGTACAGAAGGTCGACGACGTCAAACGTGACATCCTCGGTCCTGACGTTGTCGTCTCGGCCGAAGGAGACTGGAAGGCATGTCTGGCCGAGAGCCTGCAGGGGTTGCCCTCCGAAGCCTTGTAGCGGAATTCCTGGTGGCCGAGGCGGCTTCGGGGGATTCCCATCTGGTCGAAGGCTGTTGCGAACAATATGTTTGCGGAGCTGCCGCCATCCACCAAGGCGCGCCCCACGTCGCATCCGGCTACCATGACCCGGATGATGAGGGGGTCCTGGTGGGGAAGGTCGACACCCTGGGCGTCGGCGGGTGTAAATGTGATCTCGTGCCGCGCCCAGTCCGGCGGCGCCTGCGCTGGGTATGCGGCCACATGGTGTAGCCTCCGCACGTAAGCCTTCTGCTGACGAGCCGAGGCGAACCGCAACGAGGAACTCCGGAGATGACATTGATGACTCTACGTTGGGCCGCTTCCGGAGCCAGCAGCTGTAGGAGGCCCTCTCGAGGTTGCTGCACATGAGCCTGAACTCGCGGAGGGCCCTCGTAGGGCTGTATTCCTTGTGCGTGGACTTGCGTGGGGCTTCGTATGGGTGGACATGGGCCACCGCAGGCTGTCGTGTCTCCGTGTACCTATCCCTGGCGACGCTTTGGCGGAGCGCCCGATTGAAGTGCACGCACGCGTCTCGTGGGCGCCGCGGCCGTGGACCTCGCAACCATAGCCCTTGGTAACTGGTCGTCATACTCTCCTCGGCCTCTATCGTCACGGCCCCCGGCCGCGGCCACGTCCTCGGCCTCGCCGTCCCCGACCGCCGCGAGTAGCGGAGGTGTTGTCCTCGGAACCGCCTTCAATAAGAGGATTTGCCGGCCCCGACGCGACCTTGGCTGGCCGCGCTTGGACCCGTCGTACGGCTCCTTGTGCGGGGCGTTTCTGTGCTCAGGAGGGTCCCTCGATGACTCCGTCTTGCGCTTTCCGCTCGAAGAGTCATGTTTTCGTGAGGCTTCGGCCTTAGCCGAGCCTTCGGCTTGGTTGGAGTCGGAGTCGTCGCCCTGTCTCCGCCGCGCGTCTTCTTCTGCCCTGGCGTATTCCTCCATCTTGTCAAAGAGCTTTGCCACCGTCTTGATTGGCTTCCGCGCGTTGTACTCGGCCAGTGGGCCTGGGCGGAGGCCTTGTATGGCTGCGTTAACAACGGTGGTTTCGTTGACGTCTTTTACCTGGCAGCGTATCTTCGCGAAGCGCTTAAAGTAGCTCCGGAGCTTTTCTGCGGGCTTCTGTTTCACGGCGAAAAGCTGGTCCGCGTCGACTCGCTCGACATAATTTCCTTGGAAATTATTGTGAAGGCAATCGCGGAGCTGCTCCCACGCGTAGATGGAATGTGGCTCTATGGTGAAGAACCAGGAAAGCGCCACTCCTTGCAACGCGAGGGGGAGCCCCTTCGCCTTCGTGGTATCGTCTCCGCCCGCGGCCTCGATCGCGGTTTCCTACACGCGCACGAACTCGCGGGGGTCCGTATCGCCTTTGTATGGTTCGATGACGGTGGGGAACTTGAAGTCTTCGGGCCACTCCGCCTGCTGTAGCCTTGCCGACAGCGGAGATTCTGGATCAACACGCCGCAGCGGCGCACGGCTTGACGTGGGGACGTCGCGGCTGTCTGCCCTCTCCGGGGTGGGCTCGGGCGCAGCTGCCGGCGCGGCCTGCTGGCTCCGAGCCTCTTGTATGTCCCGGACAGCTCCGCGGAGGTCCCCCAGCTCCCTCTGGAATGCGTTGAGGGCCGCCAGCAAGACGCTTTCTGCCGTAGGTGCTATGGGGGCCGCCGGCGCGCTCGGCAGGCGAGTCGGTGCGGGGATGATTGCCTCGCGAGGTCCCGAGCTATCGGCTGCTCCACCATGGCTTCCTTCGGCTACCGGATCTGCCCTTGCTGCGACGAAAGTAGGGGGAGAAGCCGTCGCAGCTCCGATGGCGGGGCTGGTCGTCGTTGTTGCGGCTCCCGTGGCGGGGTCGGTCGTCGTTGTTGCAGCTCCCGTGGCGGGGTCGGTCGTCGTTGTTGCGGGAATGCCGACGCTTGCGTCCACCGCGGCCGACGCCGAAGCCCTGGTGCTCATGCGCCGCTCCAACCCGACCGCCTTCTTTTGCTTCGCCGCCGTCGCTGGAGCTTTTTTTCGGTGCCATCTTCAACTTTCAGGCTTGTCTTCGTCCTCCCCACGGACGGCGCCAACTGTTGTGGTTACAGACCAAACAGAGAGAGATGGTGGTGGAGAGTGGGAAGAGTGGAGTGAGTGTTCTGTCTCCTCCCTCTCCATACGTATGTGTATATATTCATATGGGAAGTGCTTTTACAATTATGCCCTTACAACTGTATATCCCCCTTAGGGGTATTTAGGTCATTACAGGTGTTCCATTCTGGTCTTTATATCCTTCTAACAGGCCTGCCGGGTTTAGGTGGGGGCCACCCCTACAACAAGGGCTTGGAGATTTTGGTTGCCAGGTATCTTTTTATAGGTGTCTTAAAGATTTACGGTAAACTATCTCTCAGGCTCTTGTGTTGATTGCAATAATTTTTTATATAGGGAATGGGGATCCCTGTTGGTAAGCTTGCCCTTTACACTGCTTTGGAGGAATTCGTCCATCTGCTGTAAGCTTTTTGTAGCTAACTTAATTTTTGTTTGCCGGACTACTTTTTCTTGATAGCATGAATAAATGTATTATTTATTGATAATCTTGAAGTGCTTGCCAATCACATTGGATGTTGGCACAAATAATGAGGAGCTGTTGAGTGATGAGTTTTACATTTGTTTCCTAACTTGATGTAGTTACCACCTGCAATTCTTAATTTGTCATTTTTTGTACTTCTCAGAAGTACGCTGATTTCCTTTATGAATTTATGACTGCTGTGAAGCAAAACTATGGGGAGAAAGTACTCATTCAGGTAAGATACATGCATAGAAAAGCTATATTCAGAAATAGAAAAACATGCAAGTGTTAAACGGCTTACCTTTGACTTGCCTCTCTATTTGAAAAATGTGAAATCATATTACAGTTGTTCTAATGACTGTTATCATGCAGTTTGAAGATTTTGCCTCATTGCTGCTTGGGCATCTAGCAGGCGGCTTAGCGTGGAAGGCCAGAGGGGGTTATAGTGGTGCATGCAGTGGAAGGATAGACACGGCAAGAAACTCATCGAGGTCTTAGAATTCCAGCTAGGTAAATGAGCAACCTCTGCTTAAATTCCATGCATCCTTTCGTTATTTGTGCTGGTGCAATTATATCAGGCTGCTGTATAGGATAGCATAGTTCCTTTGATCCTGTTGTACACAATAGACGTTGATGAGTTCTATGTAATGTTTGCTTTTTTGACTAGACAAAATAGATACATTGGGGTTGTCCAGATAGGTAGAATACCTACGGGCGCATTTGTTAGGACTCTTTGTCAAGCGGGAAAGGGGAATTGATGGTTTGGGTTGTTTGTTTGTACCTACAACTTTTGTGAGACAAGGTTCAGTTATCAAATGATATGTATTTCAGCAGGATTTGACATTACAACATGTGATCTATTAAGAGTGTCACAATCTGCCATTCTCAGCAAGGTGAACTAAATTATTGGGCTCGGGGGCTTTCAATCATCTAATTCATGTATGTGGGGGCCAGTGCTTCTGGTGATCTTTCCTGATTGATTGTGGAGCTACAAATTCAGCTTAAGTTTGTTGTAAACTTGTGATTAGCGTACAAGCATGTTCTAATTGTAGTTGAAGGGGGCTGTGGTCGAAGTTGAAGGGGGCTGTGCTCGAAGTCGAAGGGGGCAGTGGTATGATAAACAAGGTTACAAAAAGCGTTAAGCGCTAAGCGAGCGGTGATGCACTGCCTAGAGCTTAAGCGTTTTGTACTGTAGCAAGTCTGAATGCTATAATTGTGGAAATCTGAAATAATTCTACTTGCAGAACTGCAGAAGTGAACTATGGGAGTTTGGCAATCTGCTGAAAGGATGATTCATTGAAGAAATATAATAAAAATGTAATAGGCTTATCAACTAGTGACAATGTGTTTAGCTCAGATTATGTTGCCAGATTTTTCATGTAATAGGCTGTCAACTTGAGGAGAAGAAACATACCTCATTTGATCTTAGTCCTGAACTGGTTCAGCTGAGCAATTGGTACAGGTGCCAGTTAATGTTAAACCATATAATGTTGGTTACACATCTTGAGCTTCCAAAAGAACCCTATCATTCAGCCCAAGTTTGCACTCAGGCATTCCACTGTTTCAAAATATCTCAGTATTAGTGGAGTTACAGATGTATATATGAAATCTGAATACAAGGTAAAGTGGTAAACGTATATGGCAAACATATTTAGATGGTGGTGTCAAAGCATGAAATGATCAGTTTGGAGCATTTCCTGAATCTGCCGCTGCCGGACCTGAGAAATTCACTATGTCTGCCAGCCGTGGTGCGCGCAAGCAGCGACGACATGGTGCTAGAGTGGCCAACCTTTGACTAGTCCCAGCTTGACACAATTCCTGTGACACAAGAAGGTGCCGCTCCCTAGCTAGCCTTTAATTTGCTTTCGGGGTATACTTAGGTGTTCATCTAATCACATAGAATAGAAACTGTTGTTAAATTCACAACAAGCAGGTGCAATCTTTTTATTTTGATTACGGAAGTCTTTATTAATAAACCAAGAACAGTACATCAAGATGATACACAGCCTTGGAATAAAACTTCCAGCCTCTGCCTCGCTCGGAGACACACAGCTACACCAATCAAAATCAAGCAAAATCTAATGACTATCAATCCGAAGACTAGATCGCCACCCATATGCCCGGGAGTAAATATCCTTGGCCGCACGGTCCAAATGTTGTGAGGCCTCCACAACTAAACCCTACAAATCCGTTCTGTGAAGGATAGCCCAAGAACGGAGTCGATGAGAAGCCGCAAAAATAACCTGCAAGGGAGAAAAAGTTTGTTTCTTTTCAAAAATAATGCCATTTCTGTGTAACCAAATTGACCAACAGATAGTTGCTGCCCCAAGCAGAACTAGCGGTTTCAAGTTTTTAGTTACACCATTTAGCCAACTTCCAAACATATGTGATACTGTTTGGGGTTTCGTTATGTTGAAGGATATTTGGGGGATACTCCAGACCGCTCTTGCAAAACGACAATCAAAGAACAAGTGCCTAATTGTCTCGTCCTCGTGACAAAAGCAACATGTTTTGCTTCCTTGCCAGTTACGCTTAGCTAGGTTATCTTTAGTCAACACAACACCTCTCCGGAAATACCACAGAAAAACCTTCAGTTTCAGTGGTGCCTTTAGCTTCCATAGTCTGTTATTCAAATTAGGCACATCTGTACGGATCATGGCTTGATAGAATGATTTCACCGAGAACTGCCGATTTGGGTGTAAGGACCAGCGAAATACATCCTGTCCTTGGGACAACTGTATAGTAGTCAAACGAGGAAGAAGATTATTCCACGCCACTAACTTGGGACCAATAAGGTCTCGTCGCCATGATAAATTTGGAGGATCGGAGTTGAGCACTTCCGAAATAGTTATGTATTTTGGTCGTGCAATATTGTAAAGACCAGGGTACTGATCTTTTAAGGGAGAGTTACCTAACCACTTGTCCTCCCAGAACCTCACTTGTGTCCCGTCCTTAATAATGGAAAATCCAAAACGGAAGAAATCTTGTTTAATCTTCAGAAGACTGGACCAGAATTGGGAGTCCCCTTGCTTTCTTTCAACTTGAACAAGTGGTTTAGTGCCTAGGTATTTGTTCCGCAAAATTTGTTGCCAGGTACCATCAGTCGTGAGAAGCTTAAAAAGCCATTTACCTAAAAGGGCGATATTTTTCAAATGCAAATCATGAATCCCAAGACCACCTTGGTCTTTGGGCTGGCATAGGATATTCCATTTAACAAGACGGTATTTCCTCTTTTGTTCATCACTTTGCCAATAAAACCTAGATCGGTAGTAATTTAGCATTTTTAACACCCCCTTAGGTACAGCGAAAAAGGACATCATATACATTGGAAGGCTACTCAAGACTGAGTTAATAAGTGTCAGTCTTCCACCTATCGAAAGGTGTTTGCTCTTCCAACTACTAAGTCTTTTCTCGAACCGCTCCTCAATTATCCTCCAATCCGAGTTTTTTAGCTTTTTGTAGTGTATGGGAATTCCAAGATATCTTAATGGAAGACCACCAGCTTTACAACCAAATAGATCAACATATTGTCCTATAGCCGACTGTGCTTCCCCGAAGCAAAACATTTCACTCTTATGGAAATTTATTTTGAGACCAGAAAGTTGTTCAAAGGCACAGAGGAGGAGCTTCAAGTTTGTTGCTTTATCTAGATCATGATCCAAGAAGAGGATAGTATCATCAGCATACTGGAGGATAGAGAGGCCATCATCCACTAGATGAGGAGCTACTCCACTAAACTGCCCGTCCTCTTTGGCTCTTCGAATCAAGATTGTGAGCATATCTGCGACAATGTTAAAAAGCAAAGGGGAGAGGGGGTCCCCCTGTCGAAGACCTTTCTTCGTTTGAAAGAAACGCCCGACATCATTATTAACATTAACCGCAACACTTCCTCCCGAAATGAAAGACTTAACCCAAGTGATCCACTTTGGTGCAAATCCTTTCATCCGTAGAGCTTGCATCAAGAAGGGCCATTTAACCTTGTCATATGCCTTTTCAAAGTCTATTTTAAGAATCACACCACTTATATTTTTCCTATGTAGCTCGTGTATGATTTCATGCAGTATGACGACACCTTCCAAGATATTCCGCCCACGCATAAAAGCTATCTGAGTAGGACTTATGACACGATCTGCCACAGAATTCATCCTTGTTGTGGCAACCTTAGTAAAAATTTTGAAACTCACATTAAGGAGGCAAATAGGTCTATATTTCTGGATAATATTTGCATCTTCAACTTTAGGCACTAAAGTGATCACTCCAAAATTTAAACTGAACAATGGCAAATTCCCAAAATAAAAATCATGAAACATGGTCATTAAGTCACCTTTTAAAACTTCCCAGAATTTCTGATAGAATTCTGCTGGGAAGCCGTCTGGACCAGGGGCTTTATTATGTTCCATACTGAAAATAGCACATTTTACTTCTTCCTCAGTATAAGGGGATATTAAGACATTGTTCTCCTCTTGCGTTACCTGAGGAATATCCGTAATCCGATCCTCCATCAAACTAAAGGAATTTTCCTCAGGCTCGCCAAAGAGTTCCTTATAGAAATTAGTAATGTAAGATTTTAGATTCTCTTGCCCCTCGATTTTACCATTGTCATGGTCAAGGTAGAAAATCTGTTTTTTCCTGTGCTTGCCGTTAGCAATCATATGAAAGTAACGAGTGTTATTATCCCCTAGTAACAAATCCTTTACTTTAGCATGCTGCGCCCATTTGATCTCCTCTTCCCTAAGAAGAGTGGTTAGGTGATCCCTAGATTGAGCTAATAGATCACGCTCAAAATCAGTCAAATCCCGAACCTCGGCTGTGGTATCCAAAAGCGTAACAGTAGATTGTAATGCCGATTTTTTTTTGTAGACACCATTCGAATGGGCAGCCCAGCCCTGTAAGTGTCTTCGCAATGCGTTCAGTTTATTATTCCAGCGTTGGACTGAGTTTTGCCCTTTCACCGACTTATTCCAAATATTAACAACTCTATCATGGAAATCGTCATGAGTAAACCAGCTAAGTTCAAATCTAAAGGGTTTTATAAGGCCTGCATAAGCTGGTTCACCCGTGTCTAGGAGTAAAGGGGTGTGGTCCGAAACCCCTCTATCCAAAGCCTGTACCGACACCAGCGGATATTTAAATTCCCACTCAGTTGACATGAGAACCCTATCCAGCTTTTCATATGTCGGATTAGGCAAAGAGTTAGCCCACATAAATTGTCGACCAGTTAGCTCTATCTCCCTTAGGTCAAAGCTATCTATGACAGCATTAAACAGGAAAGGCCATCGATCATTAAATCTATCATTGTTTTTCTCTGTACTTCTTCTCAAAATATTGAAGTCCCCTCCTATTAAGGTTGGCAAAGGACTTTCCTGGCAAGCGCGAACCAACTCTGCTAGAAATGGTGATTTGAAATCGTCCTGAGCAGGGCCATACACTGCCATAAGAATCCACTTGAACTTATCTGATTTATTAGTCAGGTGAAATTTTATATAAAATTCACCTTCACAAATTAAAGACAGATCAAGCGAGGAAGTATTAATCCCAAGGAGGATGCCCCCTGATCTGCCCCTCGGAGGTAGACAATGCCAAACGAAATCCGAACCTCCCGATAGTTGTGTCAGATTCGATTGTGACATATCCTTTTTGCCTGTTTCCATGATCGCAATAAAATCAAGTTTATGTTCTTTAACGGCGTCCGCTATGTACCGATATTTAGCCAAGTCAGACAGACCTCTGCTATTCCAGTAAAAACCTTTCATTGGGCAACCTCTTTCTTTTTTTCCTTGAGTTTTTATCTTTCCCTCCAAAACGAGTTTTCCGTTCTTTGGAGGCCAACTTAGATTTCCGACAGGAGGCTTTCAGATCACAAATCCTTGTGTCCAAGTCCCCATCATCAAGATCCACTTCAGAAACATCTTGTATCAAGTGCGCGAGTAGGTCACAATTAGATGTTTGTACCTCGTCATCACTTTCCTCTAAAAGAAAACACTCGCCAGGTAACGTACTCTCCTTATTACCGGCCTTTGTTTTTATGGCTGGTTGGACCCCCACCCTATCAATCTCAATTCTTTTTAAGGCATTGATAGACAAATTAATACTTTCATCACAGTTGGATCCTAATTTGAAACCTATGTTATATAAGTTGGAGGCACAAATATCTTCAGGCAACGAAACAAAAGAGATGGGAGATGTTGGTATAGGGTTACCGTTCATCGAAGAAGCCGGGAGTGCAGGCGAATGTGGCAGACCGATGTTGGTAGCCACCGTCTTGTTACCCAACTTGTTCACCTTTGGATTTTCCAGGCTCCGTACTGCAACCCTTTTCATAGCCTTGGTCATAATATCTTCATCTGCCACTGTTACCCCATCATCAAAAGAGGAATTAGTATGCAAACTGCGATGAAAACCGTCCACAGAATGATAATTTTCAATGGCCCCCAAATTTGAATATGATGGAGGTTTGTTACCTGGTGCCCGGTTTGCGTCTTGTTTCTTTTTGGCGGCGCACTTGTCACCCTGCACAGCACGTGTTGACGAGTTCGTAACAGGTGCGTAGGGAACATATGCATCGCTGCGCTGTGCCGAGGTAGCAGGTGTCAGGCAAGGAACAGTCGTACAAGCTACGTCCTGCAATGCTTCGTTCAAGTCAGCATCTGTTGCCAGCCGGCCAACCTGCCGATCTTGTCCTGGCGTCATATCATCGATACCAACCATAGTTCCATCAGGGCCTGAATCCAAAGCCAAGTTCGGCATCTGTGTTGTCAATAAACTAATCGAAGACAATTTTTCCCTGGGAACAGGTCGAGGACCAAGCGGTGTGACTGCTATATTTTGTCCACACAATTGCATAGGGGTCGGGCCTCCATCCATTGCCGCGCCCAAAGAACTGGCCGGCTCATCAATTTTCTTTTGTGTTTTTGCAAACTAATTTCCTCCTTGCCCTCCTGCATGTTGATCCCCAACACCATCGTCATTACGGTCCATGGAATCAAAGTCCTCTGGATCGGGGACGGCTGGCTCGAAATCTTCATTCTCCAAAGTAAAAGTGATATCATATCCAACCTTCCCGAATACAATGTCTGGTTTTAAAGCGAGAAGTGATTTATCCAACATCCCAGCCAAAATCCGAATAACTCCCTTTCTCCGATATGTCAACATGTCCACCTCAAGTGTCACCCCAATGGCCGCGCCGAGACCCCAAAACCCAAGAAAATGTCTCCACGCATGTGGTACACCAGAGACATGGACCCAGACCTCATCCAGGTGATATGCTGGAACAGCATCCCCATCAGCACGCCATGTCGAGATGAGCAAGGTGATCCCATGATTTTTCAAACAAAATTCCACATCAGCTATTCTCAGTAGCTCCTCTTCAGAGGGGAAAGCAACCAAAAAAGAATCATCATCATGTGGGAGTGCCTCCCAATTCCAGTCTAACCGTGACAACCTCGCTAACTCTTCCTGAACCACATCAGCAGGTAAAGTACCACCCGAAATTTTAACTAATGCAGTTGGAGCCGGTTCAGGTTCTTCCAACTTAAAATCAAAATCCGGTAGGCGGTAAAAACACAGACCTGCCTTGGCGAACCCAAACATTGACGCCCCTGGCCTCGGCATTTTGAGAATTGGGCACTTAGCAGCGAGATGAGAATTCTTCTTGTTACAGTTGATACAGTCTAGGTTTGCCTTGCACCCTTCCGCGAGATGACCATTTACTTGCATCTAAAACAGTCTGGCGGACGAGGCTTTTTTGCTTTTGCTGTCTCGACAGATGAAGCGACATCTTGCCTCTGCTGAATCTCCGCCTGCGGTCTAGTTGCCCCCTGGCCGATCATCTGGTCTTCGAAGCAACCCCGACCATGCGGCAGATTCCTCCGTGGTGGACCGATCCCTTCCCTGCCGAATCCCCATCCAGGACCATATCCTCATCCTGCCGGCGGCCGAAAAGGCGGCTGTCGATTGTATGGTGGCCGTTGCCTTGCCGGTGGCGGAACATGCTTTTGCATGGGTGGACGCGCTTGGAATTGCGGTGGTGGGCGGTGGTTTGCCGGTTGGCGAGCTGGAGCAGGCGGCCGTGAAGCCATGGCGGCGTAGCTAGGTTTGATTTGCTGTGCGCCGCAGTCTAGCGCCCTGGGTTCAATCAGCAGCCAATGTACCCTAGGGCCCAGCCTTGGCATAAAGTCCTTGGACGCTCCATAAACTCGAGCCCGTGCAATTAGCTCAGCCCGGCTGTATTTAGCCGATGGCCCACACCCAAACTGAGAGTCCAGGTTTGCAGCTGATACGTCCTCCTCCGAGGTTGCACTTCGGTTTACAAGCGACGATGGCAAAAATGCCTCGAGCGTGATCTCCGATGGCTTCCTCTTCGGCAATGGCCCTTTCCATGGTCGAACTTGGCAGCCACGACCAGGAACGAAACATTTTGATCTGATGGAAGGCTTTAGAGGGACGGTAATGGTGGCAGCGATCTGTTGATCGACATTCGCGGAACTAGCGCCGCCACGGGTTCTGTTTACCTCTCTGCTAACTGGATCGGATGCAGGAACCAAAGAACCGGCGGTGCCGCGATCTCCGTTCTCCACCCTACATATCAACTACTTACTAGAGATTTTGCAAACTGTGGCTCACTTCCTTCTGAAACAGTGAAAATTGGTGTTTCTCAGGAGAGATTTTCCATAAGGAAATCAAGCACAAGAAATTGCTGGCACAACAGTAGTGAGAAAAAGAAAGTAAGACACCAAACAGAAAATGTAGTAGAGATTAGAATATGCAAGGTAAATTTTGTAAATACCTAACCAATATCCATAGCTTGTGATCTCACTTTGGCATCCACATCCTGGCCAACCCAAGGTCCCAAACAAATATGTCCGATTGACAATCTAGAATGAAAACATCCTTTGTCATCAAATCATCCTGAGTAAAGTGGTGTATTTCTTTGATCTGATTAAGTAGATTTTAAAAGAAGGTTTAGTATTAGACATTCAGATACACTCAGCATCAAAACCTTCACAAATATATTTTGCTTACCTTTACATCAGCTTCATTAGCCCCCAACAGCAACATTAGAAGTGCAGGAAAGAACAAAAGTGTCAGGGGATAATGAGTTGCATATTTTGCTCAGTAGATCCTAAGAAAAATCATACAATGTCTTGTTTGTGATTACCTTTGGATAATATACATGAGTTTGGAATCATACAATGTCTTGTTTGTGATTGCCCAGTAGTTCCATTATTTCTCAGTTCCTTTCCCCTCCTTTTGTGACCTGGACGGCACATCTGGTTGTACAATAAAAAAAGAGAAGCACAAAGGAAAGGTTAAATCAATGGAAACATATACCAAAGTCAAAGTTGTTTCAGAACATAACCGAACAACACAAATCAAATCAACCATGATAGCAAGGAAGAGGACAACAACGGTGAGGGATACGAACATCCAATGACTACATAACTATCATAACAACACATAACATGGCAACTTAGTTGTTGCTGATCATACGAACATTACATTCCATACAAAGTTCATAAATCATAGTTTAAGGTCCTACTTAGTTCAGAATTAAAAGATAAAACATCACAGCCCACTCAAATACTCAATATTCATCTTCATTCATGTCATCCTCGTTGTCAAATTCCTCTTCTTCAGACTCAAATTCCTCTTCTGCATAGAGCTCTCTTATTCTTGAACTTCGACGCAGCTCAAGTTGTTCACCTGCTCCCATTGCTTCTCCAATAACAGACCAAGGTATCCCTGTACCGGGCATTTCTTCTTCTTCTTCATCCTGATAGACAATCGTTGCACACTCATCTCCACCATGAAACAGGAAACCTTGAGCTTCGGTGACATCATTGGATAGGAGAACATCACTAATCTTCTTTGACTTGATCTTTTGTCTCTTGGTCATGAGTTTGGAATTAAATTGTATGAAGACAAGAGAGTTAAGGCGGGCTGTAGTTAGCCTATTTCTTCTCTTAGTATGTATCTACAAATAAAATTATAAAAGTGTAAAACATAAGAACATAACCAAATTAGATTGGAGATTAGAGATTAAATTGAATATTTAGATTTGAGATTAGAGATTAAGTGACTAACCAAATAAAAAATGCTCCAGTTTCTTTCACAACCAGAAGAGCTTGAAGTAAGTGAAAGGATTCTCATAGCCATTTTTTGTAGAGCTGGTGTTTCAGTTCCATAGAGTCTCCACCAAGAAGCTGAAAGGAATAGATAATTACTTTACATTTAACAAAGCAATGCAGGAACATAAATATTTAAGGGGTTGAGGTACAGAACTAAGTTACCTGGGTTAAAATCAAAGTTTTGATAAGTCCTAGCAAGCTTCTTCGCAAAGGAACCATCTTTATTCTGAAATTTCCTCAATTCAACATTTACAGCCTGATCTTGCTTGTCCTCATCATCATGATAGAAAGTCTCAACACAATTAATGAACCCTTCTGTTATTGTGCCATCATTGAAGATCGAATTATCAGCATAACTGTAATAAGGATTCAACAAGTATGCACTCAAGTACAATGGAGAATCAAGCCGGCCTTTCATCTTCTTTTCAACAATAGCCATGACATCTTTGTAGCGAGACTCCACATTGCCATAAACCTGCTTGATCTCTCTCTTTGCCTTTAGTAATTCTCCAAACAAGAAACCCATAGATGGCTTCACATCCCCATCAACCAAACGAAGAACTTTTACTAGAAGCTCAAAAACCTTCACGCACATCTTGACTTCTTTCCAAAATTCTGGATTCATCATTGTTGCTGTCGCATCCTTTCCTTTTTTGACTGCACATCTCTCAATGTGTCCCACTTGCTATGAACCACCATCTTTCTTAGCTGATCCTTCTTCTCTAGAATGCTGTTCAAAGTAAGAAATGCTGAAGCAAATCTAGTTACTCCTGGCCTTACTATTTCTCTGCCCTCTGTGAAGTGTCTCATGCATTCCAAAGTTCTTGTGTGCCCATAGACAAAGATAGTGAATGCCTTTGCTTGGTCAATTACCTTCTGGAACCTCTTTTGGCTGCCAATTCCTTGTAGCATCAAGTTGATTGTGTGAGTTGCACATGAGGTCCAAAAGATGTTTGGTCTCTTCTCATACAACAGCTTCCTTGCTCCCATGTTATTAGAAGCATTGTCAGTCACTACTTGCACTACATCGTCAGGGCCAATTTCTTCAATTGCTTTGTCCACTAGTTCAAAGATGACTTTACTTGTGTGTGACACATCTGACATCTCCTTTGAGCTGATAAAACTTGTTCCGTCAGCACAATTTGTGCACATGTTCATTATGCTTCTCCTCTTCTTATCTGACCAAGCATCGGTCATGATAGAGCATCCATTCTTCACCTTTTCAGCATCACGTTCCTGCAACAAACTCTTGGTTCTTGCATATTCCTCAGTCAACAAAACCTCCCTTAAATGATCTTGAGAAGGAGGTTGAAATCCAACACCAAATTGACCAATGGCTTCACACATTTGCAGAAACTCATCATTGTCAATAGAATTAAACGGTATGGCTGCAAAACAGAGCAAAAGAATACAAGTACAAGTTAATTACCACGTCCATGTGTATTAAAGATGGCAAACAATAGTGTAACTTGAATATGAAATGCAGAATAGTAGATGGCAGCAAGGGTTATTAGTGAATTACCATGTGTATACATCCATCTTGCAACATACTGTTGCACCTAACTTGTGAGGCTCTGAGCTACCAACACAAGTATGAAATGCAGAATAGTAGCTTTTGTTGCTTCAAGGCTTCAGCTTGTGTTGATTTAGGATCAATTGGCCTTGTCCACTTATCAATGGGACCTAACTTGTGAGGCTCTGAGCTACCAACACAAGTAACTTCGTCTTCCTCTCCTGAAACTCGAGAAACATTCACTTCTTCTCTAAGATTGAGCTCACGAGCAGTCTTTTCCCTCCTCTTCCTTGATGCTTCATCAAGTGATTTCTTGCACTTCTCTTTAGCTTCTACTGTGCTATTTTTTGCATTTAATCACAGATTTCCCAACATGAGCTACATGTTGCTTGAGACGATAAATCCCCCCTGTGCTCACATGGTCACAAAACTTGCACTTCACCCTGTTAGGATTGGTAGGATCAACTAGAACCCCATAATCCCATCCAACATCTTCTGACTTCCTCTTGAGAGGACACACTTCCACTGCTGCTGGCTGGGGTCCTGTCTCAGAAGCTGCCATCCTACAAGTGAAAAGCAAGGAGACAAGTATGCAATCAGTCAATCACCAATACTATAATCACTAATTGTATTATACACAGCAATCTATAATCCAGATGCACAAGCACAAATAAATGAATAATCATATAGACAAACACAAGTGGGCAGTGGCAATCTAGATGCGCAGACCATATTCCATAGTCCTAACTCCTAACTTTTCATAGCCAATGAGAAATTCAGAACAAAGATAGCAAAATAAGGCTCGTCAAAAAACTTCAGGGAAGGCATCAGGTTTCAATTTCCCAAATTGGAGTATCATCTGGCAATGTGTTGTACTGGATTATCAAATTCTATCCCTATAATATTGTCCTTCAATTATTTCTCTCCAATTTTCCTTTTGTGATTTTTCAGATCTTCAGTTTGTGCTAACTATGTTTTTTTTCTCAACTTGAACTTCTGAGGACCATGCTTCATTTGCGACCTGCTTGTAGCTTGTAATTTTACATAGTATGAGAAAACCTAAAGGAATCAACACCAATTATGAGCATTTGTTCTAATCATATCGATATCAAATTTAGGTCCTACATTTATAGTCAAATACAGGGTTACAGAAACCAGAGATCTCCATGTTGCTGAGCATCTGTACCTATTGTCATCATGTACAGAGCTTTAGTCAAATACACGGTTCTACTTGTTTGTCTCAGCCACGCAAACAATAGATGCTAGTACAGACCAACCCTCAAATGATCTATTAGAAGATGCTATTTCATCTTGCTGACAAATGCAAACCAGCTAGCAGCCTAGCACACATCAGGAGGGAGGAGGGAGAAGGGAGGAGCATATATTGGAGAAGCAGAGGAGGGAGGACCAGAGGAGGGAGGAGAAGAGATTGAAGAAGAGAAGCGGAGGAGCTCACCTTGCTGGACGCTGGGAAGAGGCCCCAGAGGAGGGGCGCCGGAGATCAGGGTGGCGACCACGAGACACAGGACAGCTGGAGACGGAGTAACTCGAGCCTCGAGGTTGCGGAACGTGGGTACGCAGCAAGAAGACGAGGAGGTCGACGAGCTCGACCTCAGGTCCGGCGGCGGCGCAGGTCTCGTTCCCCAACCCTATCCTTGACTTCCGCTTTTATCCCTTGCCACCACCCGCAGTCTTTCCCGCGCGGCCTTTCCCGCACGCGAATGGTGCTCCTACGCAGCAGTTCCCGCCCGCTCGTGGCGCGTCCCTTCCGCGGTGCCTCCGCGCGCCTCCGCGCCCACTTACTTCCGCTGAAGCGGTCGCGCCGCTTCGGGAGCGCGTTTGCCCCAAAGCTACGCATTACCCCTCCGCGTACCGCTTGAGCGCGCTGAAGCGTTCGCTTTATAGCGCTTTCTGGAACCTTGATGATAAATTTTAAAAATCCATAGCAACGCATGGGCATTCAACTAGTATGTACTATATAATTGGATAGTATATGCTTTTGTGTGGCTTTAGTGTCATATTTGTTTCGCAAATTCATCGGATGACGATTGACAAGAATATTTGTTGACGATTAATCAGTCAATTTGTTATCATTGCTGCTTCATTTATAATAACACTTTTTAAATATGATTTATTTGTGGACGACTAACGTATCAAGATCATCGCCATCCTAGCTCCATCCCTTTTGCAAGTCCTTTTTGTAACCAATTCATAGCAATAAAGATTATCTCATTTCTCTTGCTGAATCATTCCAATGAATTCAGCCTCCTTTTCCATATTTTTGTAAGATCGACAGCTTGATCATCGATAGTAGGCGTCATCCGTAAGGAAGAAGGTGCTAAGTCCTTAAAGTTTATCATCAGCAGACATCATCCTCTCTTGTTTTCTATCAACATCGCCCATGCGATCATGATAGAAACCTGGGATGAAGAGAACTATTTCGATCTAGCTGACTACACCGACCTCGATATGGGATCATGCATCCGCACCATCAAACACGATGCTCCTTTATCATTGTCCTCCATCCCAGGCTCGCTAGCCTTTGAGGCCAGTGAGATCGATCGGATGGAAGAAGACACACCGCCCTTGTCATCAGCGTTACCAGGGAACTGATCACTCCAACCTTGTCGGAATGCCCAAGCAGTGAGGCAAGCTTGGTACTTTCAACTGACAAACATGGCAGGAAGATCGCAATGCCATGATCCAAGGGTCAGAGTACTCTCAATGCAGTTATGAGCGACCGCTATTCACCAACGGCTCCTAGTATAGCTGGAGCAGGACGATACTTAGTCACAGTGTCGATTAGATTGTCTCCGGTGGAATGCTAGGAGAAGATAATAACACTCATTATTCAATTGGCAATTCACCGGATTAGGTTGAGTCCATTGCATAGCGTTCTAGAAGTGGTGGTCTCCAACTGTTCCCCATTATGGAAGCTATTTGCTAAAGCAATGGAAGGTTCTCCCTCAGTTTCGACTGGAGTTTGTTGGGAGATTCCAGTTAGAAGTACGAAGTTAACGCAATTAGAGATACCACTGCAAATGCCATGCATGGTTCTCCACGGCAGACTCCCCCATGACACATTTGTTAGAATGGTACAAATGCTCCTGCATTACCTAGAGGAAATGGAAATAATAGAACTGGTCGCCTGTTTCTACCCCTGTGCTTCCTGAGTCGCGTGGAATGAGTAGGGAACCCAGGGGACTGTTGCGCCCAAGCCTCCTGCCGTGCGCCACCAGACCTACCGAGCTAGGGGTCGTGGCAGGTGATACGTATCATCTGCCGTGTCTTTCGAACATAAGGAGGGATCGTTTTTTGCTAAGGGACTAAAGTTAAAAAAAATGTTGCTATAGGTTATACGTGTGAACAGTTCAGAAAAGAGCTTTGGCTAGGCTACTCCAACGCACAATGCAACGGGACATTGGACCCGTCTACTTGTGTCACCACCGATGCGGAAAATGGACTTCACTTTGGTCTTTCCGGAGCCAAGCTCACAGCGTGTGGGACTTATATTATTGAGCAGAGGAAATAAGTAATATAGTACTAGGCCAATCTTATATTTCCAAGGTAGATCGTCATTATCGATCCATCATTAGCAACGACTGTGATGATTCATCATGGCATACTACCACCTGTCAAGGTATTAATGATGCCTTATATCAGAAAGGGATCATTGAGTTTCCTCGAGAATGAAACTCTCATTTCGACACTAGGAGCTTAACCTTTCGGTTGTATGGTACTGTATAGAGGTGGGAATTGGGCCGTGCCGTGCCAGCACGGCCTAAGCCCACCGTGCTTCGGGCCACTTTGTGCCGTGTCGGCTCGGCTTAGTCATTTTGTCGTGCCATGTCGTGCCGGCCCGCCCGCCTTCGGCCAGGCCCAAGCACGTCCCAAAGCCCGCCGTGCCGGCGTTCGTGCCGTGCCGCCCAAGCCCAGCCCAAAGTAACTATACACGACGAAAGTGACGACGATAATGTGTCACATCCCAAAAATTTGCTTTTTGGAAAAATTTAAATTCAAACTAATTATTTTAAAGTAATTGGAGTTTATTTGGCTTTTATTGGATTTTCTGAATTTTCTGGAATTTAAAACCTATTTTAAAAATTAAAAGGTAATTCAAACTATGAAAATTAAATATCAATAGTAGTTGGAAATAATTTTATTCAGTCCAAAATGTCCCCAGAAGCTTATGTGAATTTTTCTGGAATTTTTGGAGGTATTTTCATATTTTTCTGAGGCCTAAACAATTTTCTAGCCTTTTCTGAAAATCAAAATCAAATTCGGGAAAAATAAAAACCCCTTCTCTCCCTCCAGCCGACGCGTGGACGGCCCAGGACCGCCCACGTCGCCGCTCGGCCAAATCTCGGCCGCACCTCCCCTCTCCCTCGCTGCTTCGCGGGCCCGGCCCGTCAGCCTCGCCTCCCTCCCCTCGGGCCGACACCTGTCTGGCCCGATGTGTGCCACGCCGCCCCCGCAGCTCATCCAGGCCGCTCCCTCCCACTTAAGCGCGCCCGCCGCCCGATCTGCCTCTGGGTTACGTGGCCGCCATCAGCACCACGCGCCCTGCTCTCGCTGACTGCGGGCCCCGCTGGTCAGTTCCGTCGTCTCCGCGCGGACGCCGGACTCCTCCTCCCTTCTCTCCCTCTCCCGAAGAATCCGGCGATCGAATCCCGCTCGAACTCGGCATCTTTTTTCGAATTGAACGGGAATTCGAATTCCCGGGGAGATGCGCTCCTTATCCCCTAAAAGCCCGGGGCTCCGCGTTGCCTCCGACGGCTTATCCCCAATTCAAACCGAACCACCGGCCGCGACTTCGGCGAGGAATCCCCGCTGCCTCACCCCTCCCCGAGCTCTATAAATAGCCCCTCGGCCTCCGCCTCTCCCTGCACCACCTCCCAGCACTCTCCGCCTCTCCTCCGGAGCCCCGTAGAGCCCTGTCACCGTGCCACCTCCCTCTCCGAGCTCAGACCAACTCCGGCGAGCCTTCCTCGCCGCCTCGGTCCTCCTCGGAGCCCGCCGTCGCCACTCCGAGCATCCCCGCATCCGTGCGAATACCGTTGACACCTCAGCCGCCTCTCCCCGTCGCCGGAGCGCCGTCGCATCGGAGCTCCCGGGCCGTCTCCGCCATTGCCTCGCCGCCGGCCATCTCCGCTCACCCCCGGACCACGCCGACCCCTCCAACCGGACCCCCTTTGCACCAGGGTTGTATTTCACGCTTCACCCGAGCACCCCCGGCCTTCCCTCGCCGCCGGCGCCGTCGCCTCTGACCATCGCTGCCCGGGCCACCCGAAGGTACCCCTCAAGAGGGTTACCTACCCACTATGGGTAGGCAACGCCTCCCCGCTCACCTGGCTAGCACCGCTCGCTCGTTTCCCCTTGACTCCCTCGGCGCGCGTTCGAGCCTGCGGCTCCGCACGCTGAGGTTGAGTTTTTCGTTTAATTTCGTGACTGACAAGTGGGTCCCACCCGTCAGCGGCAGCCGTCTGTGCGGGCCACTGCCGCCTGGGTCCCATCTGTCTGCGCCAGCCTCTGACAAGTGGGTCCAGATCCCAGTGGGTCCCACCTGTCAGTGACCAAGGCAGATGAGGTCACTGACAGAGGGGTCCCACATGTCAGTGACCCCAGAGGGTCTACTGTTCAGTGGGTCCCACCTGTCAGGCTCTCGAAAATTAAAATAAAAGATTAAAATTTAAATATTCCAGTGGGCCCCACCTGTCAGAAATTTCTTAATTTCTGGATTTATTCAAACTGAAAACTTCAAACAAGCATAACTTTCTCATTTTAACTCCAAATTCAGCCATTCAAATTTCTAAATTCATCTAAAATCATGATCTATCCAACCATGGCCTCCATTTGAATTTTTGAGTTTGTTGAATTTTTATTTGAATTTATTTGTTTTGTTGCTTTTCTCTCGTGCGTAGAATCCAACGTTGAAGAAGACCTCTCCACTCCTCAACAAGAAGACCCAGAGCCCCTGCAAGAAGGCAAGTCTCCTTTCATCATCTTGAACCTATGATTTTGAAATGTTTTAACTATTTTAAATTATGTGCATGCTATTTACATAAAATGATAGTTCAAAACTTAGGATATAGTTAATCCCATATTGTTATGCCCTCATTTGAAATTGATTGCCATGTATCCTTGCAACCCTAGCAATCCCTTTGACTCAGTAATGAGAGTATATTATGTTTAATTGTTGATGTTAGAATGGTAGTAAGATGCTTAGCCATGCTATTGAATATTTCAAAAATCTTGAAAAAGGGGCAATTGGAGTTGTCACTATGATTTTAAAATAAACTAAAACGTGGAATTTGATTTAGATTAGGGTGGATGGTTGGTTTGGGTTGGTGCAGCTCGCACGAGAACTTGTTAAGTGTATGTTCCACCCCAGTCACTTAAGGACCGACGCTTGTGTTTGTCCAAACTGAGCATTAACCGTACAACCACAAGTCTATATGGGTACGACCTAGCTAATTACTTATGATAGTCTAGTTTAGGTGCCACCAGTGGAAAGTGGGTGCCAGGGATGGACTGGTTATCCACAGTGAGGGACAGGGATTTACTGTACTCATATGGCGCAAGAGGGGGCTTCGGTTCGGGCAGTTAGCCTACCTGCGGTGAAATCTCAGTGGGTGGTATCTAGCTAGACTAGCGTAAGGTAAAGGCTTTGTGATATTTTATCTGTGTCTCATGCCAAAGGAAGCGTGTTGACTTTTAGGATAATTTATCTCTTGTGGGTAAAGTTGTACAACCTCTGCAGAGTGTAAAACTATTCGAATAGCCGTGCCCACGGTCAAGGGCGGGCAAGGAATGCATTCACATGGTAGATTTCTGGTTTTGGTTTTAAAAAAAATCAAAAATTTGTATTCCGAGAGTGGAGGGAACTCTCGGAAGGGTGTCCTGGCAGTTGGAGCCAGAGAGGGTAGATGGAACCCGAAACTTTTAAATTTGTTATCTAGTGTTGGTGGATGGAATCTTCATTAGTAAGTTAATGTTACTTCTGTTAGAACCGTTATTTGTTAACTTTATGCCTTGGAAAATAATTAGTAGTAATTGAAAATAAAACACTGCTTTGTGCAAAAGAACCATATAACCCTCCTTTGTTAAGCCTTGCATCTATTGCATCTTTCCCAAGACTTGCGGAGTACATTATGTACTCATATGCTACACTTAAAAACAAATCTCAGAGAATGGTGAAGTTCAAGAAGGTGAATACGACTACTGCTTCGCATGTGGCTGTGATGGATTCTTCCCGGAGAACTAGGTCGCGCTTCCCCAGTCAATTGCCTGTGGCGTATTGATGGGTCTTCAACGAGTTTATCATTTGCTTCCGTTTTACTTCATGTGTGCGAGGTCTTAAACCTCTATTGTAATAATGAGACCTTTCGGTCGGTACTCTCAATTATTGTAATAAATCGCTGTTGGTGATGTTTATCCATTCTGTTTAACTGTGTGCACTAGCTTGATCTGGGACTAGTGCAGTAATACACAGAGGGTCCGGGTTCGGAAATCCGGGGTCCCGACAGAGATGGTATCAGAGCCAATTTGACTGTAGGACGTGACCTAGCTTAAGAATGGCAAACCTTAAGGATTTATATTTATAAAAAGAGTATATTAAAAATATATAAGCTTCTTTGCTTCTACTCTCTTTCTACTTACTCGTTCTTGTCTCTACATTCCCTTGCTAAAACTTTTTACTAATTTTCTCTTTTATTCAACTTTGTAGATGGCCGGTTCAAACTCCGCTGCCCCGTGGGACTACTACTCACATGGAGAGGATGCTGGAGCATTCGCTAGCCTTCTCCGACAGCTGATGCAGTGTTTGGAGTACCGTCAGCCGCCCATTTTCAGGGGGCGTAAGACGAGGATCCTAGATCGAGACTCTTGGACCATGGAGGTATTCCTGTATGCACGGGAAGGGGAATTCAACTCCCACAAATACCCAATCAAACATCCTCGATCCCGCTGTTTCGATGCTGTCCAGGATGCAGCACGCCTCGCCATTGACGAGTTGTGCCATCTGCACAAGGATGCTGTACATCAGTCCCCTTTCTGCTTTTTCATCAACCCCAGGGCAGGACAGAGGTATCCAGACCCCCTTGATATTCCAGCTGACGATCCTCGACTGTCACATCAGGTGCAGCTCACCCAGGCGATGGCAGTTACTTATGCTAGAGCCTTGGAGGAGATTGGACAGCTGTGGATGCTTCTCACTTCCAGCTATCAGCACTCCGACACTCTTCGTGCACAACTTCTCCAGAGCCAGGCAGCAGAGTTCGAGTTGGGACGACTTAAAGCTGCAGTCGACTACACACCATCTTCTCCTGCTCCGGCTGTCATCCCCAACAACCCGGCACCGGCTCGACTCTCGGGACTCCGCACCAGGCTCACAGCACGCAAGAAAGTGCGACGCCCCAGTCCGCCACCCGTCATCACTCTTAGGCAGCGCAAGTCCTCTTGTTCTCATTCGCGTTCGACTGCCTCCAGTCGTAACCGTCCCCGTGCTTCGACCACTTGTGATTGTTCGCGGCATCATGTAAAGGAACGTGAGGAACCTGAAGAAGAACCTGAAGAAGAACCTGAAGAAGAACCTGAAGAGGAACCTGAAGAGGAACCAGAGGAGGACCCTGAGGAACGCATCATTTCGGAGGATTAGTAGTCTTTAGAGTCAGTAGTGCCCAAATAAATGTCCCCGTTATTAGAACGCTTTATTACATTTTGGTGTGCTAGATGGACTGTACCAAGCCTATGTGCACTTGTGGTACAGCCATTCCTAAACCTAGTTTGATTTTAATAAAAGTTTCTCTTTGCTAAGTTAATTGTGTGCTTCTAAAGTGTTGGTTTGGGATGTGGTTTAGTCTCCCTAAAACCTCTTATCTATGCTATTTCCCTCTTACCTTCTGCTAACCTGGAACCCTTCAGATGGTGAACACAAGGAGCAATCCCGACAATAGCCGTGATGCCAACACTCAGCCAGAGAACAACATTCCGCCACCCCCTTCTCAAGCCCCCAGCCTGGAGCAGATGATGGCCATGCAACTGCAACTTCTTCAAGCTTTAGCTCAAACTCAAGTGCAGCAAACACCCCAGGCATCCAACCAAGCTCCTCAGTCTAAGATGGGAGAATTTATGAGGACAAGGCCTCCTACTTTTGCTGGGTCCGTAGACCCCATGGAGGCAGATGATTGGATTAAGGATGTGGAAAGGAAGTTGGTTCTAGCCCAGTACAATGACAATGAAAAGGTGTTATATGCTGCCCACCAACTCAAGGGGATTGCTGCTAATTGGTGGGAAAATTACCGCGCCGCTCATCGAAATGCACAAGCTATCACATGGGATGAGTTCGTTGAGGCTTTCTGCACTGCGCATATTCCTACGGGAATAATGGACATGAAGAAGAGAGAATTCTACCAACTGCAGCAAGGAAACCTTAGTGTTTCAGAGTACCTGAATAAGTTCACCCAGCTGTACAGGTATGTGTCTGAAGAGATCACATCGGAGGCGACCAAGATCTGGAGGTTCATGCAGGGACTTGACCCTAACCTCAAGGTGCAGCTAGTGTCCAATGATTATTCAACCTTCCAACAAATGGTGAACAAGGCCTTTGTACAAGAGGACGCCCAACGTCAGCTATATGAAAGTCGGAAGAGGAAATTCCAAGCACAGCAGGGAGCGGGCAGTTCTCGATTCCGCCCTAATCCACCTCAGTTCCACAGAACCCCAGAACCAAGTGCGCCTAGGACCCCATTCACTAGACCTCGTCCAAATCCCCAGATTCCTCGGGCAAGCAATGTTGGCCAACCACAGCAGAACAGAACTGCAGCGGCAGGAGTGCAGTGTTTCAACTGCAAGAACATGGGACATTATACCAGCAACTGTCCCCAGAAGCGCCCAGCTGTGACCCCAGTTCATTTCAATTTGGGGACCACTCCAACACGAGCTCCAACCGCAGGACAAGGCCGTGGGACTCCTCAAACTCCAAAGACTCCACAGGCAATGAGCAGGGGACATCTCAACCATGTGACCACGGAAGCAGCCCAGGAAGCACCTGACATAGTTCTGGGTAAGTTTCTTGTCAACTCAGTACCTGCATCAGCATTATTTGATTCTGGAGCTTCGCATTCTTTTGTGTCAAGAGATGTTGTTGAAAGATATAATTGGGATGTGCGTAGATTACAGAACCCCATGCTAGTCCAATCTCCTGGGAAGGAAATGAGGACTAACACGGTTTGCCCTAGTGCAACTGTGGATATTAATGGAGTTAAGTTCCTAGCGAATCTTATTATAATAGACTCCAAGGGTTTAGATGTAATACTTGGTATGGATTGGTTAGCCAAGTATAAAGGAAAGATAGATTGTGCTGACCGTGCTGTTACTCTTACCAATACGGAAGGGATACAAGTAAGGTTTTAGTCAAATGCACATTCCCAAAAGAAAAGTAAGATAAATAGTTTGAAGGGAATAACCTTGGAAGAAGTGCCTATAGCATGTGAATACCCAGATGTATTCCCTGAAGATTTGCCAGGAATGCCACCAGATAGGGATATTGAATTTGTTATAAATTTGGTACCTGGTACAGCTCCAATTTCCAAGAGACCCTACCGTATGTCTGCCAATGACTTAGCAGAGGTTAAGAAACAGATTGAGGAGTTACAAAGCAAAGGTTTTGTAAGACCAAGCTCGTCACCCTGGGGAGCACCAGTACTGTTAGTAAAGAAGAAGGACGGTAGTCTTCGTATGTGTGTGGATTATCGATCCCTAAATGATGTGACTATTAAGAACAAGTACCCTTTACCCCGAATAGATGATCTGTTTGATCAGTTGAAAGGATCATGTGTCTTCTCTAAGATTGATCTTCGATCGAGCTATCACCAATTGAAGATAAGGTCGGAAGACATACCAAAGACAGCATTTGCTACCCGTTATGGACTGTATGAATATACAGTGATGTCTTTTGGTCTAACCAATGCCCCCGCATATTTCATGAATCTGATGAATAAGGTGTTCATGGAATATTTGGATAAGTTTGTGGTTGTATTTATTGATGATATTTTGATATACTCCAAGAATGAGGCAGACCACGCAGAACATTTGAGGATAGTCTTGGAAAAGCTCAGAGAAAACCAGCTGTATGCCAAGTTTAGTAAGTGTGAGTTTTGGTTGAAGAAAGTGGCCTTCTTGGGTCACGTGATTTCTGTGGGAGAAGTGTCAGTAGATCCCGACAAAGTAAATGATGTGCTCGAGTGGACACAACCTAAGTCAGTATCTGAGATCAGAAGTTTCTTGGGTTTGGCAGGTTACTATCGTTGCTTTATTGAAGGATTCTCCAAGCTTGCCAGACCTCTCACTCAGTTGCTAAAGAAGGAGAAGAAGTTTGAATGGAGTAAAGCCTGTGAGGAAAGTTTTCAAGAACTAAAGAAAAGGTTAACTTCTGCGCCAGTATTAACGCTTCTAGATATTAGAAGGGATTTCAAAGTCTTCTGTGATGCGTCCAGGCAAGGATTAGGCTGTGTGCTGATGCAAGAGGGAAAGGTAGTAGCGTATGCTTCAAGACAGCTACGACCCCATGAAGGAAATTACCCAACCCACGATTTAGAGCTAGCTGCCGTTGTACATGCTCTAAAAATATGGAGGCACTATTTGATCGGTAACCGTTGTGAAATCTACACCGATCACAAAAGTCTGAAGTATATATTTACCCAGCCTGATCTCAACATGAGGCAAAGGAGATGGCTTGAGTTAATAAAGGATTATGATGTGGGAATACATTACCATCCGGGAAAAGCCAATGTAGTAGCGGATGCATTGAGCAGAAAGAGTTACTGCAGTAGGCTGTGGATCAAGGACAGTATGCCTGCACTTCAAGCAGAATTTCAGCGACTCAACTTGGAGGTAGTAGAGGAAGGATTCCTGGCTACTCTGGAGGTTCAACCAACTTTAGAGGAGATGATCAAGGCAGCTCAAGGAGAAGATAAGTATGTCAAGGAAATTAAAGAAAATATGAAGAAAGGGAAGGCGCCAGGATTTACAGAAGATGAGGAAGGTATCATTTGGTTTGGGAAAAGAATTATTGTACCTGAAAAGAAAGAAATAAAGGAGTTAATTCTGAAAGAAGCCCATGAGTCTGGATATTCAATTCACCCTGGGAGTACAAAGATGTGCCAAGATCTCAAGGAAAGGTATTGGTGGTCAAGTATGAAAAGAGAAATTGCAGAGTATGTAGCTTTATGTGATGTTTGCCAACGAATTAAAGCGGAGCATCAGAGACCTGCCGAGCTTCTACAACCTTTGCAGATACCCGAGTGGAAATGGGAAGAAATTGGAATGGACTTCATAACCGGATTACCAAGAACAAGATCAGGGTATGATTCGATTTGGGTTATTGTAGATCGTTTGACGAAAGTCGCCCATTTCATTCCCGTAAAGACTACCTACTCTGGGGACAGACTCGCCGAGTTGTATATGTCCAGAATCGTGTGTTTGCATGGAGTTCCAAAGAAGATTGTGTCAGATCGAGGGACTCAATTCACCTCGAGATTTTGGCATAAGTTACATGGACTTTTGGGCACCAATCTAAACTTTAGCACAGCATATCATCCCCAGACAGATGGTCAAACTGAAAGAGTAAATCAAATCTTGGAAGATATGTTGAGGGCTTGTGTTCTCGCAAACAAGGCTAGTTGGGATCAGAGTTTGCCCTATGCAGAATTCTCCTATAACAATAGTTACCAATCTAGCTTGCAAATGTCTCCGTTCGAAGCCCTGTATGGCAGGAAATGTAGGACCCCATTGTATTGGAAGGAGACAGGAGAAGGACAAGTATTTGGACCAGATGTGTTGAAGCAAGCAGAGGAACAAGTTCGCCTGATCCAGGACAGATTAAAAACAGCTCAAACCAGACAAAAGAGCTATGCGGACAACCGTCGAAGAACATTAGAGTTCGTACCTGGGGATCACGTTTATCTGAAAGTTTCACCTCTCAAAGGTACGCGACGTTTTGGAGTTAGTGGAAATCTTTCCCCTAGATTCATTGGACCCTTCCCTATTACGGCAAAAAGGGGAGAAGTTGCCTACCAGCTTGAGCTTCCACCTCAATTGTCCAAAGTGCATGATGTGTTCCATGTATCTCAACTGAGGAAATGTCTCCGGGTGCCAGAGGAACAGATGTCACTAGAAGAAGTAAATGTGAATGAGGACCTAACCTATCCAGAGTATCCTGTGAAGATATTGGAAGAAGCAGAGCGTCGTACCCGAAGCAAGGTCATCAAATTCTGTAAAGTGCAATGGAGCAACCATTCGGAGTCGGAAGCAACTTGGGAGCGTGAAGATGATTTAAGAGAAGAGTTCCCCAATCTTTTTCCCAGTCCATCCGAATCTCGGGGTCGAGATTCTTTCTAAGGGGGGTAGGTTTGTCACATCCCAAAAATTTGCTTTTTGGAAAAATTTAAATTCAAACTAATTATTTTAAAGTAATTGGAGTTTATTTGGCTTTTATTGGATTTTCTGAATTTTCTGGAATTTAAAACCTATTTTAAAAATTAAAAGGTAATTCAAACTATGAAAATTAAATATCAATAGTAGTTGGAAATAATTTTATTCAGTCCGAAATGTCCCCAGAAGCTTATGTGAATTTTTCTGGAATTTTTGGAGGTATTTTCATATTTTTCTGAGGCCTAAACAATTTTCTAGCCTTTTCTGAAAATCAAAATCAAATTCGGGAAAAATAAAAACCCCTTCTCTCCCTCCAGCTGACGCGTGGACGGCCCAGGACCACCCACGTCGCCGCTCGGCCAAATCTCGGCCGCACCTCCCCTCTCCCTCGCTGCTTCGCGGGCCCGGCCCGTCAGCCTCGCCTCCCTCCCCTCGGGCCGACACCTGTCTGGCCCGATGTGTGCCACGCCGCCCCCGCAGCTCATCCAGGCCGCTCCCTCCCACTTAAGCGCGCCCGCCGCCCGATCTGCCTCTGGGTTACGTGGCCGCCATCAGCACCACGCGCCCTGCTCTCGCTGACTGCGGGCCCCGCTGGTCAGTTCCGTCGTCTCCGCGCGGACGCCGGACTCCTCCTCCCTTCTCTCCCTCTCCCGAAGAATCCGGCGATCGAATCCCGCTCGAACTCGGCCTCTTTCTTCGAATTGAACGGGAATTCGAATTCCCGGGGAGATGCGCTCCTTATCCCCTAAAAGCCCGGGGCTCCGCGTTGCCTCCGACGGCTTATCCCCAATTCAAACCGAACCACCGGCCGCGACTTCGGCGAGGAATCCCCGCTGCCTCACCCCTCCCCGAGCTCTATAAATAGCCCCTCGGCCTCCGCCTCTCCCCGCACCACCTCCCAGCACTCTCCGCCTCTCCTCCGGAGCCCCGTAGAGCCCTGTCACCGTGCCACCTCCCTCTCCGAGCTCAGACCAACTCCGGCGAGCCTTCCTCGCCGCCTCGGTGCTCCTCGGAGCCCGCCGTCGCCACTCCGAGCATCCCCGCATCCGTGCGAATACCGTTGACACCTCAGCCGCCTCTCCCCGTCGCCGGAGCGCCGTCGCATCGGAGCTCCCGGGCCGTCTCCGCCATTGCCTCGCCGCCGGCCATCTCCGCTCACCCCCGGACCACGCCGACCCCTCCAACTGGACCCCCTTCGCACCAGGGTTGTATTTCACGCTTCACCCGAGCACCCCCCGGCCTTCCCTCGCCGCCGGCGCCATCGCCTCCGACCATCGCTGCCCGGGCCACCCGAAGGTACCCCTCAAGAGGGTTACCTACCCACTATGGGTAGGCAACGCCTCCCCGCTCACCTGGCTAGCACCGCTCGCTCGTTTCCCCTTGACTCCCTCGGCGCGCGTTCGAGCCTCCGGCTCCGCACGCTGAGCTTGAGTTTTTCGTTTAATTTCGCGACTGACAAGTGGGTCCCACCCGTCAGTGGCAGCCGTCTGTGTGGGCCACTGCCGCCTGGGTCCCATCTGTCTGCGCCAGCCTCTGACAAGTGGGTCCAGATCCCAGTGGGTCCCACCTGTCAGTGACCAAGGCAGATGAGGTCACTGACAGAGGGGTCCCACATGTCAGTGACCGCAGAGGGTCTACTGTTCAGTGGGTCCCACCTGTCAGGCTCTCGAAAATTAAAATAAAAGATTAAAATTTAAATATTCCAGTGGGCCCCACCTGTCAGAAATTTCTTAATTTCTGGATTTATTCAAACTGAAAACTTCAAACAAGCATAACTTTCTCATTTTAACTCCAAATTCAGCCATTCAAATTTCTAAATTCATCTAAAATCATGATCTATCCAACCATGGCCTCCATTTGAATTTTTGAGTTTGTTGAATTTTTATTTGAATTTATTTGTTTTGTTGCTTTTCTCTCGTGCGTAGAATCCAACGTTGAAGAAGACCTCTCCACTCCTCAACAAGAAGACCCAGAGCCCCTGCAAGAAGGCAAGTCTCCTTTCATCATCTTGAACCTATGATTTTGAAATGTTTTAACTATTTTAAATTATGTGCATGCTATTTACATAAAATGATAGTTCAAAACTTAGGATATAGTTAATCCCATATTGTTATGCCCTCATTTGAAATTGATTGCCATGTATCCTTGCAACCCTAGCAATCCCTTTGACTCAGTAATGAGAGTATATTATGTTTAATTGTTGATGTTAGAATGGTAGTAAGATGCTTAGCCATGCTATTGAATATTTCAAAAATCTTGAAAAAGGGGCAATTGGAGTTGTCACTATGATTTTAAAATAAACTAAAACGTGGAATTTGATTTAGATTAGGGTGGATGGTTGGTTTGGGTTGGTGCAGCTCGCACGAGAACTTGTTAAGTGTATGTTCCACCCCAGTCACTTAAGGACCGACGCTTGTGTTTGTCCAAACTGAGCATTAACCGTACAACCACAAGTCTATATGGGTACAACCTAGCTAATTACTTATGATAGTCTAGTTTAGGTGCCACCAGTGGAAAGTGGGTGCCAGGGATGGACTGGTTATCCACAGTGAGGGACAGGGATTTACTGTACTCATATGGCGCAAGAGGGGGTTGCCCAACTAGTTAAATAGAAAAGCTCAAGGAGAGTCATGAGTGTAGCTTACTATAGTTAAGAAATCAATTTTAAATAGTTTCTGGAACATTTAGTAACTACTTGGAATACACACACCAATAACAGTCTATCTCTGTTTACATAATGGTTAATTGTAACATACGTGGGGTGGTTATCTCATCAAATGCTCGAATTAAAATAGCAGTCGGTGAAGGGAGCTATGTTAAAATTAGAAGCGCATGTAGTAGTAATTTGCTTACATAAATAAATTCTCAATGGGGGTGAGCTATGTTGTCAAATTATAATATATGTTAGAATATGTTGATTTGATTGATCTTCTTCTCCAGCAGTCCAGTGGTCCAGCCCTACAATTTTACACAAAGAAGCAAGAAAGCCGTGAGGATGCGACTTAGGGTTTGGTGGTGGTGACCTAAGGAGGAGCAACATTGAAAATAATCATTATTTTTGTATGATGATGTTTCTTAAGAAAGAACAATAAAAGACACCTTATATCACAAGTGCAAAAATGAAGAACAAAAAACACCTCATATCACAAGTGCAAAAATGAACTCGGCCTAAATCACAGCATATCTTAGTCACTTTTTTTCATTCATTAGATTAAGATCCAACCATCCTCATTTTTCTCCTCATCTTATATCTTTACTATTATAAAAGAATGAGTTGGTAGTTGTAGGTCCATTCTCTTTCAACTACTCTATTTTCTTAACTTCTCACCATTCTTCACTTACCAACTAATTACAGTAACTCTCTTCTACAGCACGATTATCTATATATTCAATGAGTTCCGTTGCAAGGCACGGGTACATAACTAGTATATACATACATCACACATTCATATCTCCAAAACCTAGCTCAATCTTCAAATTTGGCATTCTAAGGACTGCTCCGTACAGATATACATGTCACAACGGATGTATAGGATCTTTTCGCGATGAAATCAGAATTTACAAGGGCTAGAATAGAAGAAATCAAAATAGATAAAACCTATTCATAGATTTCAGAAAACATGAAGGACAAAATCGCAAAAATATCTAAAACCCTAACCCTCCTTCGCCGCCGCCCAGTTCATTCCTCCCCCGATCCAGCGCCTCTCTCGGTCCCTTCTCCCCACGATCTCCCTGCCGCCCCTCCTCCCCAGATCTCCCCCGCCGCCCCTTCCCCACCGCTGCCCCCCTCCTTTCCCTCCTCCCCCGCTGCCCCCTCCTCCCCAGATCTCCCTCGCCGCCCCCTCCTCGCCCGGTCGCCCCCTCCTCCCCTCCTCCTCCCCCTCCTCCCCATATCTCCCTCGCCGCCCCTCCTCACCCGGCCACCCCTTCCCCGCCGTCGCCCCCTCCTTCACCTCCTCCCCCGCCGCCCCGTCCTCCCCAGATCTCCCTCGCCGCCCCCGGTCGCCCCTTCCTCCTCCGCGCCCCTTTCTCCCCCGCCGCCCCACTCCTCCCCCGATCGCCTCCTCCTTTCCCCGCCGCCGCCCCTCCCCTGGCTTCGAGCGATGGCGACGACGACCTCGATTACAGCCACCGGCGGCGGATGGCATGCCGACGACGAGTTCATCATCATGCGGGATGCTGCACTCAGCTCGGGCTACAGCGCTCCTCCTCCTGCGACGAGCTCCGGTGACCGGTGTGTCTCCTTCGCCTTTACTCTCTCTCTGGTCTAT
This sequence comes from Dendrocalamus latiflorus, assembly GCA_017311315.1. NCBI lineage: Eukaryota > Viridiplantae > Streptophyta > Magnoliopsida > Poales > Poaceae > Dendrocalamus > Dendrocalamus latiflorus. The sequence goes on from CM029656.1 coordinate 1,167,425, forward strand.
GCTCTGTGATGGTTGATGGATTGTGCTTGTGGGGATTGGGGAATCTAGGGATGGCCGTGGCCTGTGAGAGATGTCGACGGGATGGGGGGACTGGGGGAGGCGAGGTAGAGGCCGAGGCGGCCGGCCGCTGGCACCGGCGTGCTTGCCGTGCCGCCCGTGCCCACGCTTGCTTCCTGTGCCATGCCAGCCCGAGCACGGCACGATCTGCCGTGCCGTGCCGTGCCGCCCACCGTGCCGGCTTGCCAGGCCCGGCCCGGCCCACTGTTCGTGCCGGGCCGGCAAGGCCCACCACGTGTCGGGCCGTGCTGTGCTTGGGCCGTGCTGGGCTGGCCGTGCTTTGGGCTGGCCCAAAAAAGCACAGCCCAAGTCTCAGCTCTAATACTGTATTAACACAATGACTACATATTGCTCGGTCCTATATATACATATCCAAACGCAATTGTGGGTGGCGTACTTCCCTTAATTTTGCATCCGAAATCTCTTGTGTTTATATATACACACATGCTTGCCCCTTTTTATTTTCTTTCAAGGACCTCACTCCCAGGAGGGACCATCTGTTTGCATTAACTTAGAACATAGTACAAACATCACAACGTCTATTATATTACAAAAGCTGACGACAGGTGATCTATAGCTGCTAAGGAATAAAAGAAAATATGCTAAACATTCTAAAAAAAAAAGCATTAGGTCCTCAATTTGGCGGATCCTAATTTTAAAGGCTCAAATTTGATAGTTAACTTAGAGATATCGGAATTAGAAAATAATTATCACATTAAAGAAAAATATTTAGCTCTTAATTTGATGAATCCTAATTTCGAAGACTGAGATACGATAGTCGGTTTAGAGATATAATAATTTTTTAAAAAAGTAGAGTGCGTAAATTTTATAAGGACCCACTGCGAATCCTCTATTTCACGCAGAGGGGTAGAGATCACAAATAATTTTGGCTAATTAAATATGAAATCAAATACCTCAATTGTATTTTGTTTACAACATAGAATTTCAACATTTGGGATTCACAAGTAAAATTTTATACGCTATACTATATCGCACACTATACCGCGCAATTGCGGGAGCCAATACAGTTGTTTGAGGAAAGAAACAAGGACTAGCTAACTATCAATCGGCTATTTTTTTCTCTAACAATAATTGAACTATGAGATCATATCTTGATATTTGTGCCAATGATAAAGTTAAATATAGGGTTCACCGTACCGTAACAATAAATTTTGGAATAATTGCACATTGCCGATGCGAAGTTATGTAATTTGAGATCTGCCAATCCAATAGAGCTAAGAAGGGAAATAGGATTTATTTGCCACTACCGAGACCAACTTTGAGAAAATGCCCAAGAAAATAGGGGTAGAAAACAGAAACAGATAATCTGTTTTATCCTATATTCGTTTATGAGAAAATGTGAATATAGTAAGCAAAATCTGTATTAAAAAATATTCATATTCGTATTCGAGAATATTCGGATCCATATTTGATAATATTCGTATTCGCATTCGTATTCAAGAATATTTGTATTCATATTCGAGACTATTCTATTTGTAGATCTGTTTCATATGCCTATCGGCTCAACTCAGCAGTCGGTAACAATAACTGACCGGTTATTAGAAATCCCGGGAAAAACTCGGATGGATTTTGTGATTCAAAATTTGAATTTGGGCAGTTTGAAACCGGTAACCGTTCTGGTAACTGGTCAAAAATCAGCAAAACCGCTAAGAATTTGTTATACCATTGTTTCATAAGTTGTAGGAGGATATTCATATTCGACTGAATTAAGTACATATACGATTCGAATTCGTATCCGTTATGATATTCGATTCGTATTCGAGATATTCGAATTCGTATTCATATTTATTTTAAAAATATAGATTTGTATTCGTATTTGAGACTATTCAATCGTATTCGATTCGTTTCCATCCCTACAAGGATCCCTCCTTTTCTCTCACCCCAATCCTCGGAGCGCTCTCTTCCGTTCCAACGCTGCCGGCACCTAATCCGCCGGCTCTACCATCGGCGGCGGCAATGCCCCTACCTATTTCCTCCCTGCTCCACCTCCATCTCCCTTAGATTGAGCCACCGCCGGTTGAAACTGTTGAGGAACCGTCGTTGGCGACCACTCCGATCGATTCCTCTGCTTAGAATAAATTAAATCAATCACAGAAGACAGAATAATAGATTGAACATAGAGAGAGGTAGAGAGAACTCCTGATTTTTCTTTATTGCTTTCAATTGCCTGAGTACAAAATATGCCGATACGACTCCCTATTTATAGTCTCCGGTAAAGTGCCCATAATGGGCCAGGTCTGCTGGCTTGGGCCCAGTTTCTTAACACTCCCCCTTGGACACTCATTTGACATGTTTATGCCTCGTTAAAACACCATAAAAACCCAGTGGGAAAAATTTGGAGAAAGAGTATATGATACATGTTATGCTGCGATGCATGAATTGCCTCATTAAAAACCTTGGTCGAGAAACTTCAGAAAAACTCGTCAAGGGAAAAAGAGTACAATCCACCCAATTTCATTTAGTCTTCAGGACTTTATTCTTTTGGATACTTAATCTTCATGATCAAGATTTACTAGCGGCTTGAGAGAATTCTCCCCCTGAATTCTGCACTTCTCTAAGTCTCATCATTCCAATCCCTCGCATGCACTTTTCAAAGCTAGATGCGGGGAGTGACTTGGTAAACAAATCTGTCAGATTTTCATAGGACTTTGTTTGCAGTACTTTAATCTCGTCCATCTTTTGCAATTCATGTGCATAGAAGAACTTGGGGGTTGATATGCTTTGTGAGATGATTCTTCACATAGCCCGTTTGTACTTGTGCAATGCAAGCGGCATTATCTTCATAGATAATTGTGGGGGTTTGCACAATGTTCATCCCACATGACTACTGGATATGGTGAATCATTCGGTGGAGCCAAGCGTATTCTCGTGCGGCTTCATACAGTGCTATAATTTTCAAGTGGTCCGTCAAAGTAGCTACAAGGCTTTGCTTAGACGATTTTCAGGAAATTGCAGTTCCACCACACTAAAATACATAGCTTGTTTGTGACCTTGCGGTATGCGGGTTTGACAGGTACCCAACAACTGCATAGCCAATCAAATTAAGATCTTGATTCTTTCTGTAGAACAATCTAAGGTCCTTGCTTCCTTGGAGGTATCGGAAGATGTCCTTTATGCCCTGCCAAAGTCTTTTGGTATGTTCTACACTGTACCTTGCTAATAGGTTCATGGCAAATGAAATGTCCGGTCTTGTGCAGTTTGCTAAGTACATGAGTGCTCTCACTGCACTCAAGTATCGGAATTTCAGTCCTAGGACTTCCTCCCCCTCTTCTCTAGGTCGGAAAGGATCTTTTTCTTGCTGCAAAGGCCTCTCGTTCATCGGTATTTTTGATGGGAATGCCTTCTCAAAGCCAAACCTTTCTAGCATCTTCTGGGTGCAGGCCGACTGATGTACCAAGATTTCTTCAGAGACATACTCAAGCTACAGGCCTAAGCAGAACTTGGTTTTGCCCAAATCTTTTATTTCAAATTCTGACTCCAAGTAGAGCTTGCTTCTTTTATGTCTTCTACTGTCCCGATGATATTCAGATCATCTACATACACTGAGATTATACAGAATCCATTATGGGATCGCCGTATAAATACACAAGGACAATCTTCATTGTTCGTGTAGCCTTTCTTGCAGAGAAAGTCGCTCAAGCGATTATACCACATTCTTCCAGATTGTTTCAGTCCATACAATTATTTTCTGAGTTTCATACTGTACAAATTTCTATTTGCTCTGTCACGGTTCGGGAGAGAGATTCCTTCAGGGACTTTCATATAAATCTCCGAATCCAAGTTACCATAAAGATATGCAATCACCACATCCATCAATTTCATTTCTAAATTCAAGTTCACTGCCATTGAGATCAAATATCTAAAGGTAATTTCACTCATGACTGGGGATAGGTTTCTTCATAATCAACTCTAGGACGTTGAGTGAAACCTTGTACTACTAGCTTTGCTTTGTATCTCACTATTTCGTTTCTTTCATTTCCCTTTCGAACAAATATCCACTTGTGCCCTATACAGACCCAAACACCTCTCTTTTGTTCAGAGATAGCAATTTAGTTGCTTTTGCCTTCTTTCAATCTTCCTAATCTGATCTTTTCTTACATTCAGCGAGCGATGCAGGCTCGGGATCAAGATTAATGATTGTGGCAATTTTCTTTGCGAAGTAGATATCGATATTGGCTATTGTCCTATTCATGGACTCTCCTGTATGCACATAATTTATAGCTATTTCTTCACGAGTTGCTTCTTCTGGAGCTTCACCTTGCACATCGCTTCTTTCAATTGCAGTGCCTGATGCGGATCCACCTAGCAAGCTAGCTGAACCACGTTGCTTTGGCCCTGATCTTATACGATACGCCTTGTTAGATGCCCTCTTTGTTCTAAGGTTCTTGCAAACCCAAGAACAACATACACCTCCAAGATAAGCCTTCTCCCATGCACACCGCAGCACGTGAATGAATGGTAGAGAAACCGAAGTTTCAGCAAGTAGAATCCAACACCACAATTGGATTCAACACACCAAGAGCAATTCCTCGATGGAAATCTCAAGAACACGCTAATAATGGCCACCAAACCATGGTGATTTTCTGGTTTCTATTTCTTAAATCATAGCCTAAGTTACAATGGGGCTAAGGCCCTAGCCTTATATTGGTGTGCAATGTACGGCCTTGACTAAAAACTCACGCACAACCTGGCCTAAGGCTGAAACAAACTCCAATACGAACTAAAAAGGAAATATCTAAACTACTACCACAGGATTCTCTCTTAATTTGTGATCTGACTATGAGGATTTCATGGCTGGCACCTTATTCATTGTGTAGGTCTTCGAAATAGCTTTCCAACGAGTCCAAGAACGCCCAAATCGGACTCCGTTTATGAAAGTTATGGACGTTTTAGTATCGGTCTTGCCAGCTGTCCCAATCCGAGTCCGAATCGGTTTCAAATCTTTATATGTTTTGTTTTCTTGTTTAAGTGGCTTCTAAATCCATTTGGAACCTAAAAAGGAGTCCTTCTCAACCTATAGAAAGTCATGGTGTGGTCGGATTTTACCCTTACTTGCATTGCGATACTCGAACTCTTTATGTTTGGCAAGTCTCGCACGTCTTTCCGGACAGCTCGTGCAGCATCCAATGAAATTGCCATAACTTTGTGTAGGAAGCTCCAAATCAAGTGTCGTTTGATTTGTTGGAAAAATAGACTTCATTAGATTTCCAAATATGTCTTTTATGCACATTATAAATCTCAAAATTGGTATTCAAAACTTCTTGAACATTTTGCACAAAACTGCAAGCACTAACCAAAGTTGTAGTGATAATTGGTGCCACATCAGTGCCAAGTCCCTTTAGTTTTTCGGCTCTGATGTATGCGCACACATCCATGCTGATGGGGATATTCAGATACAGTATGCCCTTTTCTGAAGGTGTCATACCTGTGCCAAGTCTCAACTGGCTCCCCTTCTCATTCTAGGGGACTTCAGTGATCGGTTGTGATAAGTCTTTCTTATCCTTTTTCGCCGGGCATCCCTGGTTACTTTGGACTCGAGGAGCCGGAGTTCTTGTCCTTTTATTCTGAGGCCTCTGGATGGGATTAGGGATACCTTCAATTCTCTTTGTTATTTCAACTCTCTCCGGTGCATTGCGCGCAGGCACATATGACTTAGTCACGCTCTTCAAATCACTAAAGTGATCAGGCAGTTGGTTTGCTAATGCTTGCAAGTCGATGATCTTCTGGACCTCTTTTTCTGTTTCACTAGTGCGTGGGTTATGTGCATGAATTCCCGTAGTTTCCCACATAATTTCTCGACATTTTTCATCAAGGGGTTGATTTCCTTCCCCTAATGTTAGGAAATTATCCTCATCAAAATGCAGTCAGCGAAGCGGGCAGTGTGCAAATCTCCCGACATGTGTTCCAAATACCTAATTATGGATGCACTCTCATAACCAACGTATATTCTAGTCTTGTGGAGTGGGCCCATTGCAGTATGCTGCAGAGGGGATATAGGTACATAAACCTTGCATTAAAACCTCCTGAGATGAGAAATTTTCAGTCGTGACCCTTGCGCTAGTTGCATAGGTGAATGGATGTTGTAGGCCGAAGGTCTAAGCTGATGAGATTCGCTGCATGTAGGACTACGTGTCCCCAACATGTAGCAGGCAAGTTACAATTATGCAAAAGGGGTCTGGCAATAAATTTAATTCTCTTGATTAAAGCCTCCGCCAAACCATTCTAGGTATGGATATGCGGTACCGAATGCTCAACTACAATCCCCATCACCATGCAATAATCATCAAATGCCTTTGTAGTAAATTCTCCGGCGTTGTCCATTCTGATGGACTTGATGTGATGATCAGGAAACACATTTCTGATGCAAATGATCTGCGAGATCAACTTTGCGAAAGTATGGTTTCTTGTGGACAACAGACCCACATATGACCACTTCGAGGAAGCATCAATGAGCACCATGAAATACTTTAATGGCCCTGAGATGGCCTGAATGGGACCGCAAATGTCTCCCTGGATGCGTTCCAGGAATGCAGGGACTTCATCCTTCACTTTCAGAGTGGAGGGTCTAGTAATTAATTTCCCGGTGGCACATGCAGCGCACACAAAATTTTCATGATTCGGAAAATTCTTTACATTAATATTATGCCATTGGGAATTATTGATTATATTTCTCATCATCCTAAGACCTGGGTGGCCTAATATGTCATGCCAGAGACAGAAGAGTTCAGAGCTTCTAAATACTGTCTTCAGGATAGTGTAGGCTGTAGGTGCCTTGATGTTGGTATAATATAGCCCAGTTTCTAGTGAAGAAAGTTTTTTCTAATACCCTTTTGCCATTCTCTTCGCGCTTCGTGATGAGCAGGTATTCATTACCGTACTCTTCTTCAGTCTCAACATGCAAACCATTGGCGTCAATATTATTAAAACTTAGGAGAGTTCTAGTCGATTCTGGGTACAATAAGGCTTATTCAATGACTAAAGTTGTACCCATTGAAAGTATAATTGTGGCTCTTCCGGAACCGATTATACATGCATCGCTTCTGGTGATTGTCGTAAGGCTTCCAGTGTTCTTACGAATCGATTGAAAATACTTAGTCTCTCTTAAGATGGTATTTGTAACATCCTGATTTTCAGAGCCTTTTTGAAGCTTTTAAAATAAAATTCACCATTTGAATTTTCTGGAATTAATTAAAGCTTAATTGGAATTTTTATGAATTAAAAAGGATTTAATATGATTAAGATAAACATTAACATTTGCCAAAAGTATTTTATTTGAGTTCTTTGTGTCTCAAGGAATTTATTGGAATTTTTCTGGATTTATTTGCTATTTTCTAGAGCTCAAAAAGTATTTTACGAATTTCTGGAAAAAGAAAAAGAAAAGAAATCCTAAAACCGGCCAGTGGGCCGAAACCCACCAGCCGGCCCAACCCAGTCGGCCCAACCGCCTCAGCCGGCCTGCCCCGCCCCTCGCTGCGCGTCACGCATCCGCGCCCGCGCCCATCGGCCCGATGAGCGACACGCGTCGCCCATCCCCGCTGCCGCTTCGCCCGCGCGGCATCGCAGCCGCTCGCCCGCACATGCCGCTGACAGGTGGGGCCCACCTGTCAGGCTCTCCGTCTCTGACCAGGACTCTCGTCTCTGTGTTCGGCACGACGCCGCCGCCGCGTCGCCGTCTCCGCCCAGGACACCTCCGCCGCATCCGAGCCGGACTCCTCCTCCGCCGGGTATAAAAGCCGCGCCCCTCCCCTCGGTTCCCGCATCCCTCGAGCCGCACCTCGCCTTCCAAGGCCCCGCCATCGTGCGCCTCGCCCTCGCCGTCGAAGTGCGCCGCCGATCGTCGAGCGGCCCGACCTCCGCCGTTCTGTTGCGTGCGCAGTCGCCTTCGGTCTTGCCGCCGCCGTCCGTTGAGAGCTCGCCGCCGGTGAGTAGTCGCCGCCACCGTCCACCGTGTAGCCTCGCCGGCCAGCCGCTGCCGCCTCGGTCGCGCCCGCGCCGCCTCGGCCCTCACCCGCGCCTCGCGCCGTCCGCCGCCAGCTAGACCGCACCCGCGCGCCCGTGTCGCTTCGGCTTCCCGTGGACGCCGTCCACCGTGCGCCGAGCCGCTGCCAGCGGGACCCATCTGTCAGCCGAGCCCCATAGACCCGTGCGCCATGAGCCACGTCACCCTGCCACGCCAGCAAGCCACGCAAGCCGTCCACGTCAGCCCTAAATCCGATGTGGCATGCCACGTCAGCAGTCGAGCCCACACAAGTGCCACGTCGGCATGCCACGTCATCGTGCCACGTCGGCATGCCACGTCAGCCTTGGGCGCACACGCGTCGCCCCGTCAGCAGCCACGACACCCTAGCCGCTTGCGCCAGCAGCCCGCCGCCCGCACTGTTCCATGCACCGCGTCCACCGTAGACTCAGCTCTCCATGCACCCGGTCCACAGCACAGTGCGATTTTCCAATTTCCCCGATTTTCTGTAGATTTAATTTTCCAGAGGCCCGTTCTTCCCCGTCCTAGCTCCGATTGACCCCGTTCTTTTTCCTAAATTCATCTAAAATTGAGCTCTACCTTTTGGTTCAGGTTTGAAAGTTTTTGGAGTTCATTTGAATTTTATTTGATTTTATTTTGTCTTTTCGATGCGTTTTCTCTCTCGTTAGATCACGTGTTCGAGGGAGCGGAAGTTGGATTTGAAGATCAAGAGCCCTCAGCTGAGCAAGGCCAAGGCAAGTCGTGTCCTTTGATCATGTTGAACCCAGTTTGCAATCTATTATTTAATTATTTTGTTTTAAATTATCTTGCATCGCTATTTTTATTCAAACCCTTGTATTGGTAGTTATCGTCCCAATTGGTTATTTCCCTCCTTGATATTTGGAATACCTTGATGCCATTGTCACCTTAGGTTGGTAATTTAATTAGTGATGCTATGTTATTTGTCACATTGGGTTGGTACGATTAGAATGCTTAGCCTTGCTTATTTTGCGAAAGAGTTCATCATCACATGTGGTTAATTAATCTTGACTTAATGATATACTTGAATGTGGTGGTTAACCACGGTTATAAAACTTGTTGCCATGGCATGGGTAGTGTCATCGGTGTTGGTTATACAAAATTGGTTTTCACTTGGGCGATTGATCGTGCAGTAAAGGGGGTGCGAGAGGCACATGGGATGTGGATGTTTCGCCTGAGTAAATTTAAGGACTTAACTTTGTGCGCCATTGATCTGAGTCTTACCGCACAACCACATGTCTAGTATGGGATAGACCTAGCTGATTAACTTGCAAAGGTTTAGTTCAGATATCATCATTGGTAAGTGAGTACCAAGGGTACTGGTTTGCTCACAGTGAGGAATAGGGTTACTGTCCTCATACGACGCAAGAGGGGGCTTCTGACTGTGGTGGTTAACCCTTCAGCAGTGAAACCTTAGCGGGTGATGTCTAACTAGATTGGAGTGAGGTAAAGGCTTTGTGATAATTTATCTGGGTCTCATGCCTAAGGAAGCATGCTGGCTATTAAGATGATTTATCTCTTGTGGGTAAAGTTGTGCAACCTCTGCAGAGTGTAAAACTATTCGAATAGCCGCGTCCTTGGTCATGGACAATGCTCGGTGATTTCACACGAGGTATAGTTATTTCTAAAAAGTTTTGGACAGTGGATGGTTAATTCACTGTTGGTTGGGAGATCCATAAGTGGTTGGTTTAGCTTATGTATGGGAGATCCATAAGTGGTTACTTCAATTCCTTTGATTATTATTTATTATTGTTTTACTTCAAATGCGCCTTCAATCTATTTATCGTATTTCCAAATGCCGTTTTATGCAAACTAACCTTTTAGCCATCCATTGGTAAGCCTTACATACTATATTGCATTCTTTGTTACAAACGACTTGCTGAGTACTCTATGTACTCACGGCTTTATGCCCCTGTTGCTCAGTTGAGGAGGAGGAGTATCACCAGCAGGAGGTTCCAGAAGGAGAGTACTTCGACGTCTTCGCGGATTAGGCTTCGTTCTCCACTCGATAGCCTGTGGGTGTGTCGATTGGATGTTGCGCTTTCTTTTGGATTTCCGCTGCTAGTTTTGTTAAGCCCTTCGGGCTAGTCTATTGTAAGCTTGGCCATAAGGTCGTACTCTGATGATTATTAATAATATTTGAGTCTTTTCTTAGTAAATCGTGATATGTTCGATATTTCATCTTTGTTTATACTGTGTGCACTAGCGTGATCCTGGACTAGTGCAGAATACACAGGAGAGTCCAGATTTGTTTATTCGGGTCTCTACAGTATTTGTTGTGCCGCTGACGGCAAGGCACACTTCCTCCATAGGGCGCCACATGTGTTCTAATATAAGGTATTTTATTAACATGTATTAGAAGGCATTCAACACATAAAATACACCAATATCAGAAAATATCATGCCATCAGAAACTAAATAAATGAATGAATTATTCCAAAATCATCCAACCATCACGAGAAAACAAAACTAAAGTACCATCCATGCAAGATCTAACTTGTTCTTTTAACACAAAATAAATGACAATTAAAGTCTAATGCATTCTGTGCATCAGAATAAATCAACTAGAAAATCAAAGACTTCTTCGGCTATCTTCTCAGGAGTGATCTTCTCTTCGAGAGAGATCATAGCAATGGCTGCCTCTAGGTCGTAAGGGGGTGCTGCTGGGATGGGTTCAACCTCCATCAACTCAGGCAGCTGCTCGGGATGCTCCCCCTCAACTGCTGCAAAGAGGGCTGCAGGCTGCCCTTTGCCATCCTTCTTCTTCTGAGCTTGGTGGGCATCAATGACATGCTGCGGTTCTTTGCATATCCGCGACCAATGCCCCCACTTGCCACACTTGTAGCAACCTTGGTTCTTCTGGCCATAGGTCTTGCCACTCTTCTTAGCATTTTTGTCATTTGGAGCATCTGACTTGCCTTTCTGGGCAATGGACTTATCCTTCTTCCCCCTTCTCTTCATCAAGGGCTTTCGCACCTTGTAGCTCCGAGCGTTGGCTTCACGGCCAGCGAAGCTGCCTGGTGGCTGAGTGACGTAATTCTTGCGGAGAAGTTCGTCCTGAATATCCGTAACCTGCATCATATCAATCAATTCGGCATACTCCTTGTAGCTGTCTTGACGATAGTTGCGGGCGGATTGTACAGCATTGGGGTGAAAGGTGGATAGGGTCTTCTCGATCTTTTGCTCATTTGTGATCTGCTTGCCACAGAGTTGAAGATTGGTACAAATTCTGTGCAAGGCAGAATTGTATTCCCCGACTGTCTTAAAGTTGGCAAACCTCAGTCTGATCCACTCCTGCTTTGCTTGAGGAAGAATGGTGTACTTTAGCCTCACAAAACACTTCTTGAGTGCGGCCCAGAGTGCTAGCGCGCTTTTCTCCGCCATATACTCATTCTTGAGAGTGAGGCAGAGGTGGTGCCTGAGAAAATGAAGTGCCTGATCATTCTCTTCAGGCGTGGGTTGGGCGTCATTCAGTCCGCCAATTCCAATAGCCGCGCGGAGCTTCTTGGCTCCAAGCACTATCTCGACATCGGATGCCCACGTCAAATAGTTTTGGCCATGCTGGGCCAACTCCTCGAACTCCCGGTTCGTGATGGCAGTCATCTAAATGTGTATGAACAGAATAAATAAGTTTACTGCTGGTAAACATGCATGAAATAATTTACTACTGGTAAATAAATGGTACAATAGGTTCTCGTAATGTTTCATAATTTTCTATGCATTTTCTATAATTTTACTGCTAATTTCAGTAATTAAAAGCAATTTAAACAATTATAATTAACCAAAAACAGTAAATAAATACAAAAAATACAGAAATAATAATGGTAGAAATAAATAAGCTTCAAATGCTAAAAATAATTCAAAATTTGGATTCCCGAGGCCCTTTTATACTAGAATATGAATTTTCAGCGAATTCTGGAATTTCTGGAGGTTTCTACGCAAATTTTTAGTTCAGAGAAAAATTTGGCATAATTTTATGATTTTTCGAGGGGTTTCTGCAAAATTTTGGACCCATTTGTAAATCTGAGGGCCTATTTGTAATTTTTAGAATTACCGAGGCCTTTCTGGAAAATTTGGGACTAAAATGTAAAAACTGAGGGCTTATCGGTGATTTCTCGGAGTTGGAGGGCCTTTCTGCAATTTTCCAGCGCCGGCTCCCTTCCCCTTTTTTTCTTTCTTTCCCGTTCGGCCCAATTGCCCCCCTCCTCTGGCCCATTAGGCCCGTTCGGCTCAGGAGGCCTGCCCGACCGCTTTATCTCTTGGGAGGGGTAGGGTTTCCCTACCTCCTTACTCGGTGGCTTTGGCAGCGCATAGTTCGTGCAGCCGGGACAAGGCGGGGTGCGGCTACGAGCCGGCGAGCCGAGGCGGGGCGAGCGAGGCTACAGGCCGGCCGAGGTGGGAGACCGGTGGCTACGGGCCACGGCGGAAGGCCGGCGGCTGCGGGCCACTGTGGGAGGCCGGTGCGGGTGCGGCTGCGGGCCGGCAAGCCGAGGCGTGGCGAGCGAGGCTACGGGCCGGCTGAGGCGGGAGACCGGTGGCTGCGGGCCACGATGGAAGGCCGGCGGCTGCGGGCTGCGGTGGGAGGCTAGCGGGTGTGGCTGCGGGCCGGCGAGCCGAGGCAGGGAGGCCGGCGGCTTCGGGTTGCGGCGGAAGGCCGGCGTACAGCCGAGACGGGGAGGATGACGGCTATAGGCCGTCAGGTGGGCAACCGGCTTCGGGCGCGGGACTGAGGTTGGCGGCGCTTCGAGCAGTGCACAGCGAGGAGGCAGTCGGCCGAGTGGCTTCCTTAGGCCGGTGGCGGCAGCGCGCATACAGGCACGGTGGCGCCTCGAGCTCCACGTCCAGCTGCTGGCTGGCGGCCGGCGGCGTGCATGCGGGCACTGCGGCAATGCCCGATCTCCCTCTTCTTTTTTTCTGTGCAGAGGTTGTGCGAGAACCATGCAAAAATATTTTCTTGTTTCTAATCTACAGTGCAATCAACATCTACCCCGTGTTGCAATCTACCGATCGACATTGTGCCAGCGACTTCAGGTCTGCTCGCGGTAGATTAGGGCGGATTTGCACCGTAGAGATTCAATCTAGAACGCGAAAACTTCGAATTTAAAGTGATCTAGAAAATTCAATCTATTAAAGCATCGATGATTACCTTCGATTCACCGGAGCGATCTCGTGCTGATAACGTGTTGAGGAACCGTCGCTGGCGACCAGACCGATCGAGTCCTCTGCTTAGAACAAATCGAATCAATCACAGAAGACAGAATAATAGATTGAACACACAGAAAGAGGTAGAGAGAACTCTTGATCTTTCTTTATTACTTTTAACTGCATGAGTACAAAATATGCTGGTATGGCTCCCTATTTATAGCCTTCGGTGAGGTGCCCATAATAGACCAGGTCTGTTGACATGGGCCCAGGTTTCCTAACAGAAACGTCGCCACCTCGTCCTGCAACGTTGTGTTGTGTCCCCGTGAGCTGCACTGGCACAACGGTCGCGCAGCAGAGGTGGGTGGGCCCGACACCTGCGGTGCGACGGCTTGAGGCGGTGTGAGCTATGTCGGCATGGCCCCGCTGCCGGCGGTGGAAGACAAGGCGAGGCGACGACTTGAGGCGGCGTGTTTGTCCAGCGGCCGCCGGCAAAAGGCAACTAGCTTGACCAAGTGGCCATTCAGCTCAAGGTCGGCAAATCCGGGAACGCATGTGGCCATTCACCCATAGATTTCGGCCGCGAGGTCGGAGGCACTAGGAATACGTTGAAGTTCTCTTATAATCAAGAGTACGTTTACAGCATTTCACATCTTCAACTTCAAAACTACTAATTTCGCAGTAGGCCAGCCAAACCATGGAAAATCACGTCTCATAAAAAGGAACAAAAAGAAATTCACATCGCAGATTGAAATCGCAGTTCATATTTCACAAACTCAGCAAGATGGCACGAGAGTTCGGGCCGGCTAAGGTTGTCCTTTGCTGGCTGTCAATTTTGAACCTCCCCAATCAAAGCATGAAGGGTAACGGTGCCTTTGATTTAGCCTATGAGGGCCTCTGTTATGCAGGTGCATGTGTAGAGCTCGTCTGGAACATGGTCCTATCAAAACATCACAACTGAAATTTCAGCAATTTATCTGTTAAAAAATCTCAAGAACTCAAATACTACTCAACCAAAATTGATGAAACTTTAACCATTGCAAGATAAGGTTCTCAAAGTCATGATTTTAAAAAGAATTGTAGAATAAAGCCAAGCGAGAGACCTACCTTTCTCAAGATTCACGTTGCAACAAAACAGAAATTTCAGCAACTTCAAGGCAAAAAAAAACCTCAAGAACTCAAAATCTACTCAACCAAAATTAATGAAACTTGAACCATAGTAAAATGAGTTCCTCGGAGTTATGATTCTAAAAGGAATTGAAAAATAAAGCTCAGGATAGAGACATATCTTACTCAAGATTTATGTTGCATCAAAACAAAAATTTCAGCAACTTGACGGTCAAGAAAACTCAAGAACTCAAGATCTACTCATCCAAAATTGATGAAGCTTGAACCATGGCTAGAAAATGATCTTAGAGCTATGATTCTATAAGGAATTGCAAATATATTCCCAAAATCTCAACCTATCATGCAAATAGTTCAAGCTGCACCAAAAACAGCAATTTCAGTATGTGAGACGATGTGGAGGTCACCCCATGGTTGTGATGAGTAATTAACCTATGGATAGAGTTGTATAAAGGTTGAGTTTGGTTTTTAGGTCTGTGCAGAAGTTTGCTGGCTCTACGACCTCTGTTGTTCGACTTTATGATCGACAGTCTGTCTTATGACTTTGTGGTCGGTAGTCTGTCTTACGACTTGGTGGTCGACAGTCGGTTTTACAACTTGGTAGTTGACAGAGGCTTTTATGACTTTGTGGTCGACAGGAGCTTTTACAAATTTGTGGTCAACATAAGCTTTTACGACTTGGTGGTCGCAGAAGCGTTTACGACCTGGTGGTCACAGAAGCTTTTTCAACTTGGTGCTCGGCACTGAAGTTTACGACTCAGTAGTGAGCAGAGGCTTTTACAACTTAGTGGTTGGTAGGAGTTCTTACGACTTGATGGTCATAGCTCTGCCTGGTCGTGATCGATAGTCGTAGTCGATGTGTGCAGTAGTCATAGCGCTCTACCTGTGTGATCGATAGTCGTAAGTCGTAGCGACTAGTTTGGTAAAGTCGTAGCTGCTGTGAGCGATGATCGTAGCGACTGGTCATAGCATCTGTTTCATGGTCGTAGTGACCTGTGCGATGGTTGAACAACTTGTTGAGTGGTCGTAGATTGCAGGTAGGACCTCATGGGCTACGAGTACCTCTTGTCTTATGCATCAGAGTAGTCGTAAGCTATATTAGACTAGTTGGTTTGTTGAGAGTGTTCACTAGGATACATTCTATTTATGTAAATTGATGATACTTGTGTATTGTACGATGCTACGTGATGTTTTGTTTGTTGGGTTGGTTGCAGGACTTTGGAGCTAGGTCATGGTGAGTTGTGGAAGGACCGGAACTAAGCACAGGGAGGTGTTGAGATCCAGAATGGTCAAGGAGACACCGAAGATGACTAAAGCTTGCAAGGTGGTTGCAAGTTAGGATAATAAGGAAGCATGAAGCTTTGAGGAAAGCGATAGAGGGGCATTTTGGTAAATTGCTTAATACCGGGAAAGGAGGCGGTGTGTGAAATCGCTCTGTTGACCTAAATGGGTTTTAGGTTCTGTATGTGCTGAAAGTGTAAGTGGAGCAAGTGTTGATCCGCTAACGGGTTGATGTAAGCTACTTTGAGAAGCGTGCGTGAGAAAACCCGGTGGTAGGTAGGGGTTAATGGGTTATCCCCAGTATCGTTAGCCTATAAAAGGGGATGGAGGGCTACCCATCCTGATGTCTCTAGTGTGCGTGTTCTTTCTGGATTAGGGTTAGGGTTTTTGTAGAGCACTTGTACTCTTGCTCCTCTTGGATGGAGTGGTTGTAGACTCAATCCTCAGAGCAATACATCTATTCTCGATCTATCTTTTGAGTATTGTTGTCTGGATGGTTTTGAGTTGGCTTGGTCCTATTCATCTGTTTTCTTGGTTCTTTTCTATTCTTTGATCGTTTCTTTCCTTTCTTGATATGAGAGAACGTTCTTGCTTATGATCTGACTTGCTGTGTGTTGGAGAATCTTGCTCAAAGCCATCTTGGCCATTCTACTCCCAACAGCATAGTCTGATTGTCATTTCACTCTCTCACTTCACTTTTGTGCGCTCTTGGAGAAATTGTAGAAAGATTTCTTTTTTGCTTTCTAAGTTTTCAATTAAAGTTTAGAACAGCCTCTTGAGATCTTATTCTTGCTATGTTCAATGTTTCATGACCAGTTGATCTTTGAATCAAAAGTTATTTGGGATCTGGGTTTTGCGGTCGTGCACCTCATTGGCTTTCCCCTGTTCTTCCGAGAACTTTATGACCACTTTCAGTTTCGACCACATTCAGATCTGTTGGTTCTTTGCCACTTTTATTGAATCTGAACTAAAGCTGTCATAGTTGGCGCAGCCTCAATCTGGAAAGTCGATTGGCTTTATGATTATGTTGGTTTCGACCGTGGTCAAGATCTAGAC
Organism: Dendrocalamus latiflorus; assembly: GCA_017311315.1. Classification (NCBI taxonomy): domain Eukaryota; kingdom Viridiplantae; phylum Streptophyta; class Magnoliopsida; order Poales; family Poaceae; genus Dendrocalamus; species Dendrocalamus latiflorus. Next base: position 1,184,103 of record CM029656.1, read on the forward strand.
TACATCGCACTGATTTCGACCACGTTGATCTTTTGATTTGCAGTTTGGTTTTCGACCACGTTGGTTACGACCACGATATTGACTGGTTTCAACCATGTTGGTTGTTCAGCCACTCGTTGGCCTATGACCATGTTGGTTATAACCACGGTACTGACTGGTTATGATAATGTTGATTGTTCGACCACTTGTTGGCATTCGATCACGTTGTCTACGACTAGGTCAGTTTCGACTGGAACCATTTTCGATCTTGTTATTTCTAGTCTCGGTGGTTATCGACTATAGTGACTTCCGTTCGGTAGTCGATTTTCGACCACGTTGTAATTCTATCGAGCACTCAGACTTACGACCACTCTGTTAGTTATCGACCATGTTGTTGAGACTTACGAACACGTTGTAAATTTCGACTATATCGACAGATTTCGACCACCTTGTTTTTCCTGCTCTATTCGTCCTGTCTCTTTCGACAAAGTTAAGTCCTTAGACATTGCCCAAGCGAAACATCCACATCCCTGAAGTGCTAACCACACTTCTCCCTTTACTGCACCAACACTAGAATCAACACCAACCATGCCAAGGTGTACCAATTTTATAACTATGGCTGACCAACATAATTCAATATCTCATTATGTCAAAATTAATTAATTGATCACATATGATAACAAACCTAACGTAACTATAAGCATGGCTAAGCAATTTAAACGTACAACCCATGTGACAACTAATTTTATATCATTAGATAGTTACCCATCCTATGGCAACAATAGAATCATGGCATTCAAATTATCAAGAAGGAATTAATCAATTAGGTCATTAACTACCAATACAAAGATTTGTAATAAAGTAGCGATGTATGATAATTTAAAACAAAATGATACATAAAAGATTTAAAAACTGGGTTTAACATGATCAAAGAACATGACTTGCCTTAGACATACTCAGTTACCAATTCTTGGTCTTCTAGTCCTACTTCTGCTCTTTCGAAGACGTTATGTAACGGGAGAGAACGAATGGAACACAATTAAAATAAAAATAAAATTGAAATGAACTCCAAAAACTTCAAAACTAGAACCAAAAGATAGAGCTAAATTTTAGATAAATTTAGGGAAAAAATTAGGTCAATTGGAGTTTGGACAGAGGAGAACAAACTCTCGGAAGATTTAAATCTAAAGAAAAAGAAAAATAAGATTTACTTGAATTATTTTTCTAAAGGAAATCCTAATTATGATGTTATCACTGACGTGGCAGGTTGACTGGGCATCTGGGCTGATGTGGTATGACACGTGTGCACTAAGACTGATGTGGTAGGTGCAACGGATCTGGTGCTGATGTCATCGTCGACATGGCCACTGACGGGACAACACTTGGCAAAAGATACCGAGGTGGCGCATTGGGGCTTGCACGGCGCTATTGTGGCGGTTGTGTGGCTGCCGCATCACTCCAAGTGTTGACGTGGCACCCATCCGGTTGTTGACTTGGATGGATTTAACGGCCGTAGGTACTCCGGCGGGGGCGACGGTGAACAATGGCGAGCAGCTGACCGATGAGATGAGCAAGACTACCATGAGCTTCACCAGAACCTGACGAAATCAACTATCGGCTTGGATTGACTAGGGAAACACCGCACGGTGGTCGGCAATGAGAGGTGACGGCAAAGCTCAGCCAGCAGTGGAACTTTGGCGAGAAGCCTTGGCAAAGGTCAGCAAGACTTGCATTGGCTTCCTGGCGTGATTGCGATGCTAGTGATGTTAGGCACGAGGACCAATGGTCGATGAGCTTATCGACGGTAAGGGTTATGTGGTGGAACCGATAAGCTTCACGGTGGCAGTTTGCTCTGGGGATTTTCGGGCCTCGGCATTAAGCGAAGGAGGTAGCTCTGGTCATGGCGAAGCTGGTTCACTGGTCGTTGTCAGCAAAGGAGTCCCGAGGCACATGGAATTGCTCGCCGGAGGTAGATAAGGTGCCGACAGTGAGTTTGCTCCAACTCCAAGCGGGACAACACAGTTGGGGCAATGCGGCTCGGTGATGCCTTCCTAGGCTCGGGCGCGGCTATTTATAGTGCGAGGAGGCGGTGTCCTCAACGTGCATGCCAAGTCGGAGAGGGAGTCCATGACGGCTATGACACGGGGTGTTCAGAACAAAGACGGCAAGGAGAGTTCGAAGGGAAGATGGCTCGGCTAACGGGACCCCACATGGTAGCGCCACACAGAGAGAGAGGGGATGGATGGCTTGATGCAAATGTGAGCGAAGTGGTTGCACAGATGACTGCCATGTGTCCTGGGCGAGCGAGCGGTTGGGCTGAACGGAGAGGCGGACTGGGTTGGAAGTGGGCCGAAGGGAAACCAAACTGGGCTGGGAAAGGGCGAGAGAGCGGGCCGAAGGGAAAAAAGATATAAATTTTTGTACGAATAATCTATTTTTTATTAGAAATTACAGAAATATACCCTCGGAAAATTTTTTTACAAAAATAGGCTTCAGTCGCCCAATGGGGGGCGACTAGAGCTAATCGCCCAACCGGGAGGCGACATGTGGGGAATATGGCAACGGTTGGGCGAATTATTGTTGTCTCCCAAGCGTTGGGTGACTGTAATGCAGTCGCTATACGGTTGGGCGACTGAAGTTGTAGTCGCCCAATGCCAGGGCGACAGGGGGGTTTAAGATAGCACACTCGGGCGCTGCCCACTGCCTATCACTTTTTTTCACTCATTCTGCGCACAGAGAAGAAAGGAAAGAAGAAGAGAAAAGAAGAGGAGAGGAAGGAGGGGAAGAAAAAGAGGGGGAGAAGAGGAAAGGGAGAAGAGGAGAGGGAGAGGAGGACATGGTAGGAGGAGGAGGAGGAGGAGAGGAGGTGAGGGAGGAAGGAGGAGTGGAAGCTATTCTATCCATTTAGATCCTGAGATCCAGGTATTTTTTGATTAAGTTGTATTTGCAGTATTATTTTTATGAAATGTTAGTGTTAGTAAAAATTGTAGATGTAGAAAATTTAGTACATTTTTAGTACAGAAATGTTATTATAGAAAAATTTTAGTATACATTTTGTAGTATGGAACATTTTGTAGTATAGAAATCTGAGCACAATTTCTAGTATAGAAAGTTTAGTATTGTACGCTGTTATTTGACATGTTGCAAAATTGAAACATATATGCAGGCCGACATCATCAATGGCAGTAGCTACTACATTGATAGTGTATTACGGTGCTGGAACCATTCGTGAAGGTCCGAATGGTATGGATTTGAGCGGTTTTCCGCAAGTCACTCTCGTACTTCCGGATGGCGAGAATACTCGAATCACAGATGTGCTATATTGGCTGACCCGGAGTTTTTCGTTGGACCCCGAGGTGTGCAGCGTCGTCATGCATGGGCTTTAGAGCCGGTCTCCCACGGACATCAGATGGGAGTTGAAAACATTGGAGCGCACTGCTTCATGGAAGGGCTTTGTGCAACGGTGCCGGCGCTGTGGATACAAGTGTGTCCTGCTTGTGCAACCGTGCTCATTAGAAGCAGCTGCGCACGCTCATGCGTCCGCCCTTACTTCGGGAGGTGCTAGTAGCTCGGGCAGGCCGCATGTTGGCGAAGATGATCAAGTTGCTTGTGATGAAGCCGATGCGGTACATGGAGGAGAGGTACAATGGTCAAGCCAAACAGAGGTAACTGGACAAGCCGACGAAGGGGAGCATATTGAGTACATCGTGCAACAGATGGACTGTGATGACGAGAGGGCATGGGCTGAAGAGGAAGCTGTACAGGACGAGGAGGAGGACAGTTCAGATGAAAATGAAGTTCCTATCCTGCAGGAATGGAACCGGTTTAACACTGAGGGTGTTTCCGCACATGATGAGCATGAATCAGCGTGGGAGTATCATGAGGCAAATGTTCGGTTGCATTCTATGTTTGCTGACAAGGAAGCACTGCAGGATGCCATCAAGCTATGGGCCCTTTCATTGCAGCGGGCATTTCGTGTCGTGAAATCAAGCCAGGAGCAGTACACTATGAAGTGCGAGCAAGCTGGTTGTCCTTGGAGGGTGCACGCACGTAGACCCAAGTATGAGACTCACTGTGTTGTATCAAAGGTGGAGCCGTACTCTTGCATTCTCAACAGTGTTTTGGCGAGGCATCATAACCTAATGTCCACCTTTATAGCCAATTTGATGTATGGAGAAATAATTGAGAAGAAAAACACAGAGGTCACGCATATCGTGGTAGCTATCAAGAATAAATTCAAGTACAAGATTAGCTACGCGAAGGCGTGGCGTGCCAAGCAGAAGGCGTTAGAAAAACGTTTCGGGTCTTTTGAGACGACGTACGACAATCTTCCTCGTATGCTTAAGGTGTCGCAAGAAAGGAACCCGGGAACGTATATCGCCGTGCAAGACAAGCCGTCTACAAGTCCACCAGGATATGCGGTGTTGCAGAGAGCCTTGTTAGCATTGGTGCTTGCATTTGTGGAAAGTGAAAATTATGAGAGCTGGCTGTTGTTTCTCAGACATGTCAGGGTTGGAGTTGTCGGCACTCGTCCTGGTGTGTGTGCAATCCATGATCGCCACGCAGGTATTATAAAGGCTATAAGAAAATTTCAGGAAGACCCCGAGGAGCCCTTTTCTTGGCCGGACATGAGGAACAGGTAGTGCATTCATCACTTAGGGGCAAACTTTTACCAGCAATTCCCGAAACAATCTTTGATGAAGCTATTCAAGAGGAAGGCTAGGCAGAACCAGCAGAGGAAATTTGATGCTTTGTGGGCGTTGTTGGATGAGCACACCAGGAAGAACGTCGAAGAGAGGAGCAAGGGGCCGGTCATTCCTGGGGTAGCACACCGCAATGCTCGGGGAGCTCACGAAACATCAAGTGTTTCTGGCAGTGGATCGAGGGGGAATCATTGGAGAAGTGGTCGCTGTTGTACGACACGAATAGCACAAGGCACAGCATAATGACAACTAACCTTACCAAGGTGTACAATTGGGTTCTCAGGGGCCTCCGTTCTTAGCCCCTTGTCGCCATCATGGAAGGTGTTCTTCACAACACAATCCATTACTTCAGGGAGAGGCACACGAGTGCCACACTTCATGCGGCCAATCCCCGAGCCTTGTATTCGTCGAAAATTACGGTGTAGATGGAGACGAAGGCAGAAAAGGTCAATTGCAAATAGTACAGGTCATGGGCAACATGGAGCATCGTTTTGACTTGATACTCCATGATAGAGCCGGATTTGGGACGGCTCGTGTAACCCGGTGGCAATATGGGATGATCGTGTCTTGTGGGTAAAGCTATACAACTTCTGTAGAGTGTATAATCTATCCTGGATAGCCGTGCCCATGGTCATGGGCATGCGGAGTAAAAGTTTTTCATGGATTAGACTTTGTTTTTCAAAAATGTTTTCGAAAACCTTGCGGATGGATGGAATCCGTGAGAGAATAAAAACCTTATGGGTGGATGGAACCCATGAGAGAGATTGGAAGCTTGTGGATGGATGGAATTCACGAGTGTTTGGAAACTTGTGGATGGATGGAATCCATACGTGATTTTTTTTGGAAAAGGTGGTTCGGGTGGGATGCCCGTAGATAGGTTGATGTATGGTCGGAGCCTGCACTGACGGTATTATTTTCAACTACAAGTATTGTTTTTACTTACTATACTAAATTCAGCATTTTCAATATATTTACTGTATTTCCTTAAATGTTGTTTTTGCAAACTAACTCTATAAGCCTTCCATTGAAGCCTTTATCATTATGTTGCATTTCTCCGTGTGATTTGCGGAGTACAAGTTTGTACTCACCTTGTAATCTCCATACAGAGGAAGATGATGTCAACTACGGTGAAGATCTGGACGAGTAGGCCGCGTCTTACTGTCGTTTGCCTGTGGGCAGGCTTGGGCTTCGCTTCTTTTTAGTTTGCTTCCGCAGTTATTTGCTTTATTTACTTTGCCAATGGGCGTTGATGTAAGACTTGGCCATAAGGCCGTACTCTTTTATTTAATATATTAAGCCATTTGTGCTTGGTATTTATCTTTGTTGTTACTGTGTGCACTAGCTGATCCTGGACTAGTGCAATTTACACAGAGGATCCAGGAGTCGTTACTCCGGGTTCCGACAAGAGGGTACTGCAAGCTTGGTATGGGGAGCTCCGGGGGTTCATGGTGGTCAGAAACTTCGCTACCTTGGACATTGCAGTAAGGACCTGGGTTCCAGATGTTAACATGCTGAAAGGTGGGAAGGGTCGGCGACAGAGCCGGTGTATTAGAAATGACATGGAGGAATCTCAAGCTGGAACATCTGGTGCATGTTGCGGGCGATGCGGTCAGGAGGGGCACACAACTAGACGATACAATGCATGTCCTAATCAGTAGTTGTTGGAGACTACAACTAAATTTCATGTACCATTTGTAAAACTGCTATGTTACATCCCCTTTTATGTAATGTAGTTGGTGTTGTGCTGGTAGCTTAGTATTGCTCTGTTTACTTACTTACTAGTTGTATTTGTTGTTCGTTAAAATACGATATTTTTATGGCTCGTGCACGAAGATAACAACCAATCCATGACATCCTTAACAACATTGCGCATTATTTCGATCAACACTCCTACATACTACGGTACAACCATACACCTTATTGCCTATATGCCAAACGAGCCTCGTGGCACCCACATGGAGTATTGCTGAGGGGGCCGCCTCGGACGGGGCTGGCCATCGTTGTAGTGGCATGCACATATGCAGCTAGGGTTTGCACAGCAACATATCGGATCGTATGAGCTTCCTATGTTGACAACTTCCTCATTGCCCCTCTCGTGTTGCACCTGTTGGCAGAGGTCGTTGTTCTCCTCATTGAGAGTGTCGAGTCGCTCCTCCAACTCAAATATTCGATTCCATAATGTATCCACGTAGTTGACAATATACAGTTCATGAGGAGAGTCAATTTAGCGGGTGAAATCGCATTTTGCCATCTGTGGAAAAAGACGGTAAACAAAGAGGCTCTATAAACAGTAATGAAAAATGTACTATTAGCAATTTGTACCCCGGAGTGTGGGCATCGGAAGAAACGTCGCCTGCTATCGAAATGGCCTTTGACGACCTGGACAACCGCGTACTCATTGTGTCTGTATTTTGGCCACACTGGTTGAGCACGTCTCCTTGGTATCAAGCGGCAGTTAGGACCGAAGTCCTCCCTCTTTTGCAAGAGAAGTTCTTCTTTGGGAGACTCCACTCCAACTGGCCCCTCGGCATCCGCCATGGTATGTATCTGCACGATGGAGAAGGTACTTCTTCGTTTGATTTACATGGTTCTCTACTACTACCTTCATGGGACCGCACCTGTGCTCTTTTATATGGAATGAGAGAACTTACTGCAATGTAGTATTGCTGACAAAAGAGTGCAGCTTTGCCCAGTGACATGACAAAAGAGGCCAGCTTTGCGCAGAGACATGACATAAGAGGTCAGCTTTGCGGAGTGACATGACAAAATAGGCCAGCTTTGCGCAGAGACATGACATAAGAGGTCATCTTTGCCTAGTGACATGACAATAGAGGCCAGCTTTGCGCAGAGACATAATATAAGATGTCAGCTTTGCTAAGTGAGATGACAAAAGAGTCCAGCTTTGCAAAGTGAGATGACAAAAAGAGTGCAGCATTGCCCAATGAGATGACAAAAGAGTGCAGCTTTGCCCAGTGACATGACAACATAGGCTAGCTTTGCTCAGTGAGATGACAAAAGAGTGCAGCTTTGCCTAGTGAGATGACAAAAGAGTACAGCTTTGCCCAGTGACATAACAACATAGGCCAGTTTTGCTCAGTGAGATGATAAAAGATGCCAGCTTTGCTCAGTGAGATGACAAAAGAGTGCAGCTTTGCTCAGTGACATGACAAAACAGGGTAGCTTTGCTCAGTGAGATGACAAAACAGGTCTGTTTTGCGCAATGGCATGACAAAAGAGGCTAGCTTTGCTCAATGAGGCGACAAAAGAGTGCAGCTTTGCCCAGTGACATGGTAGCACGCCCAGCTTTACTCAATGCTACAACCACGCTTTACACGTAGGAGTAGAGAGAAAATAGACCCTATAAATTGGTGTGCATTCCATTTCGCAGGGAACACTGTACTTCCAAACCCCACACTACACCGCACTTCCTTCACCCCACCGGGATGGACAAAAGCCAGAAGAAGCAATGGGACAAGATGGTGAAGGAATGGGAGGAGACCCGCGACCTAGCATGGTCAGCTGCCACCCGCGATGAGAAAATAAGGGCTATTGCAGCCCAGGCAGAACAAGCCCAGCGTGCTACGAGGTCAGCTCCCCACAATGAGCAGCCGCGTAGCAACAACCCCATCCCGAACGTCCCCACCGAGCATTCGCTGCAACTCCTACCTGAGGGGGAGACACCCTCTTTGTTGGTGTGGGGACACGTGCAAGTTCTTCAAGTCTAAGCACCACATCAGCCTAGGTATGCGTTACTGGGGTTGCGCAAACTACTCCAGTGACTACCCCGACTGTCGTCTAGACACCGCAACCTATCGGCAGCCGGTAAGGACCACATGCACCATTTTCCCTACCTTTTCTCCTTCATAGCACGCACTAACAATCTCTCCCCTGTATTTACAGTCTCCGGAACCCCTATGTGCCTACAACAAATGGATCGATCTTGAGATCCACCCTGCGGACCAATGGACCCTCGACTTCGAGGAGTGAAATGTCACACGGGACACGGAGTTGTAGGAGGAGGAGCGCCGCAAGAACAAGCAAATCCTGTGTATACAATGCGAGACGCAAGCTCATCTTGAAGCGTGCACGCGTAGGGAGCGGGAGGCTCGCGAGAGGGAGTGCAAGAGAAAGAGGGAAATGGCGGCCCTCGACAATAAGCAAGGTGCCCCATATGTTCCCTCTCTAAGGAGTGATTCAATGCTTTCCCTCCTTATTGTAGGTTGCACCAATAACCATCGACAGATTGTAGTACTCCCTCTTTTATCTTTTAGGGTTCCTTTTATCTTTAAGCCCTCCAGCGAGATAGCTAGCTACTACAAGTAGAGGTGACAAAAAAGCTTGTTAATGGGCTCCTTAGCTCAATTTAAAATTATTTCAATTATATTTGTCTATTGATTAAACATTGAAATGAGTTGATTTTAAATAAATTAAATTTTACTCTAGCTCGGTTCGGCTTGGCTCATTGGCTTATTTGTAAAAATAATTTTAAATTATACGTAAAATAGTATTAAATTAACACTTAATTAATTTTAGAAAAAACTCAATAAAACGAGAACTTAGTTTGATATCTACCCCTATCTACAAGCAAAGGCACCGCTTTGCTTCGGTTCTGTCCAAGGCATTCATTCGGCATCAGCGCACACGAAAACATCTTCCATCCATCTCTGCTCTCCAAGCGTCCAGCTTGCAATCCAATTCGGCCTCCGAAGATAGTACTAACTTCAAACATGCATAGCATTCACATACAGACTCTGTTTGGGGTGTATGAGTATAGCATGTAAAGCTTACCTCGTCTTATTTCCAACGGATCCGGTCCCACCTCCAATTCCTTCCGAGCATGCCATAATTGCCAAAACAAGTTGGAGCTGATTCTGATAAAATCTGATCATTGATTTATGAGGGTATTATAGACTTTTATTTTTCAACCTTACGAGGACGAAGCGAAGGAGCACCTTAAAAGATGGCGGGCTCCATGTCAACGATCTCGATGCAGGCCATCTCCTTCATCGCACCAAAGAGCTCTGCGTTGAAGACCGGCGACCGCGTGGCCATCACACGCCTGTGAGCATGGAACAGCTCGCCGCCCACGCTGAACTCCACGTCCGATTCCCTTAGGTTGTTCAGCATCCACTCAAGATGTTCGTGCAGGGTTGGCCTAGGATCGAAATTGGGGAACTCTTCTTGGCAGGGGGTATCTCCTCCCAGCGTGGTCCTTTGACGTCTGTGACGGTGCACCTTATCATCAAGCAGTCAATGTTGAGGCACAACGAAGATCACAGCTTGGATTTCTTGACGAAGTAGTAGTAGCGCGACACCTTGCTGTCCTTGTCCAGCAACCTTAACTGGACACTGGCCTTCACCTTAATTATTGTGTTGACTATGATAATACAGGAATGCTGACGAGTAGCCAGCGCAGTCCTCCAAGCGCCTGTCCGGGAAGAACAGGACGAGCCAGTCGTAGCTGCCAACGTCGAAGGTGCTGGAACTAACTTGCCTGGTCGCGTCGACATTGTCGACCAGCGAGTAGCCGACCACCTCGAAATCGTGTGTCCGTGACACCCTCAAACACGCACCACAAGGACATGCCGGGTGCGCAACGATCAGCCGACGAGGCGAACGTACTAGGTACAATAAAATGACATAGCGGCTCCTTTACAATCTTACCCCTTTTAAGATTTTACTAGTAGTAATATAGATGACAGTATAACTAAATCCTAACTAATCTGAACTATTATTTTGTAAAGATTGGACAGCTCATATTTATTTAAGATACCGTGAAAGAGCTCTATCGGTAATCCCTGCAGCAAGATAGCTAGCTACTACAAGCAAAGGCGTCGCTTTGCTTTTGTTCTCTCTAATGCATTCATTCGGAATTTATGCACATGGAAACATCTTCCATTCATCTTTGCTCTCCAAGTCCAACTATCAGGCTTATAGGGGTTGTTCATATTGGCTATAGCCGATAGTTTTTGGTTATGTCTAGTGACTTTTGACTAAAAATGAATAATAGTGGTTAAAAGAAATGATTTTTAGAATAAGGACGTGGATGGTAGGGAAAGTGTGGGAGGAGGACAACGCCGCTCTTGCTCCATGTTGTTGCTCGCTTCGTGCACACACAGAGAGAGAGGTGGAACGCAGTTCAGTTGTGGATAAGATTTATATGGCTGACAGAGAGATGAAGTCAGATAGTGTGGATATAGATCGTACGTAGGATGGTGGGGGCTGAAACTGAACGGTGTTTTGTTGTACCATTAAAATTGATTTGTTGCATCAAGGGAACGACAATAGTTCGCTATTGTAACATCCCAAATTCCAGGAAATACAAAAATGAGTAAAATTTAAAAAATTTTGTATGCATCTTATTTTCTTGGCTTTTTATTGGAGTTTCTTTAGAAAAATAATTTACAAACACATTTTTTGGTAAAGGAAATGTACGTGGGATGAAATTCATTTTGAATTCAGAATCAAATCTAAAAAGATGATCCTAAAATGGCCTAGGAGAATTCATGGTAGAAAGCAATTCAAAAACTCACAAATATATTCATGGCACTAGAAATAAAACTTTGAACATATTTGAACATGTTCTTTAATTTATTTAAATCAAAATAATGCATAATACAAAAAATAGTAGTCTTCAATGATTTTTTAAGTCAAATCTAAGGTAGGTAAAATTCTGAAGAAATTACACCAGCATCTTCACTATGTCAGAAGTTTCCACAAAAATTTTCAAAATGTTTGAGGCTCATTTGATGAATCTTGGAATTTCTCAAAACTCTCAGCCGAACCAAATACGTTTTTACTCACTTACCCTTTCCGCTTTCATTTCACAAAGGTGTAATTTTGAAAAGCTACCATCTCTCTGTCCTTTAAATCTTGACGCTGATGAGTGGGACCAGACCCCACCTGCTTGGTCACCTTACCTTCACTCGCTAACGAGCTAGGCCTAGTCGTAGGCTTCGTCTTCCACCTCCATGCACCACACCAACTCTGCCATAGCCACGCTGTGCCACCAATTTTTATGCGCACCCACAGCTTCATGCCTACTGCTGCCAACCCCCACTTACTGGTTGCTTCTCCTCACCATGTCCCCCCGATCTTGTCTCTTCTGCTTGTCACACATCGACGAGAGGAACCGAACTACACCACTCCGCCATGCTCCCGAGTTCTTGCAAGTCAATCTTGGCCATACCATACTTATAAAGCCCTCTCAACTATTCCATGGTCTTCCTCATCAAGCCCTCACCCATTCCCATGAAAAACTGATCCTTGCCTCACACAGAACATGCCGTCTCCCTTAGCGCTAGTGAGCGTGCTTCGCCAAGCCCCGCCATGGCCCGAGCTCTCCAGTGGACCTCATGCTTTTCTAGCCAAGTCATCTTATACTCCATATCCCCTAGAGTCTTTTCCCTCATTTAATTTTGTGATTCATGCCAATGCTCATTGGGATTGAACCATCATCTTTGTCTTCAGCAAAAACTGCCACCACAAGCTGTTCTTCCTCTCCAGCGAACCCTAGCCTAATTCTTCTCTTCTAGAGCATCCTCGGTTCTTCCCTAATCTCATGCTACCGTCACTTGTATCTCTCCCTTATCGAGGAGCTCCCACATCTTGGACACCATCTGCGTCGCCGCTGCTCCTCGCCGTCTGGCACTCCATTGCCTCTCCGACGTCTCAATCCCCTTAGTAGACTCCTAGTAGTCCCTAGATGCTCGTGCGCTCATTTAATTTGGGAATACCCCCACCGTAGCATGGTATTCACCACAGCTTTGCATGGCGCCACCACAATGGTCACCATCGGCACTCTCTAGTGACCATTTGGTCCCAACGTCCACTGCCTTTGGCTTCGCCAGGCTCTGTACAATCTATTTCGCCCATGTGAACTTCCAACCATTGCTTCCCTCACTATCAGCGAGCTTGCCAGAGCTTAGCTCTGCTTGGCTTTGTTTCCTCTCTTGCTGATAGTGGGCCCTACCTGTCAGGAAGGATTTGTTTAGTGCTAATGACCTATTCAAACCTAATATGTATATGACATGTGGGCCCGAGACAATTAGTTAACTGAAATTACATTTAAATCCTATTTTAAAATATGTGAGTATGACATGTAGGACTCCCACATGCAGGTACTATTTTAAAACATGAGAGTATTAAATGTAGGACCCACATGTCATAATGAACATTTGCACTAATAACAAAATCAATTGAGGAATTTTAATTAAACCAAAAACTAAAATATGAATCACTAACATATGAGACCAACACAGCAAATAAATAAGTAAAACATGATTGAAATATGTTTCACTGATAAATGGACCCCACATGTTAGTCAATTGGGAAATTAATAGAACTCTGACGAAAGGACCCCACATGTTAGTATAATGACACAATAAATCTAGGTTTTCTTTAGGGAGAAAATACAAACTAAAATCAAAATTCGTGTGTAGTACAATTTTTTATTTTCTCAGTATTTTTCAAATAAAATAAAATTCAAATGGACATACTTTTTGCATTTGAACTCCAAATTTAGTGATTTTCGTCTCATTTTTAAAAAAAAATCATGCTCTATCTAAATATGCAAAAATATTTAAGTCTTGTCTCTATTCAAATTCATTTGCCTCTTATTTGTATATATTTAGATTTTATTGAATAGACACCATCTGATGCGCACCAGCCCGTGAGGGCCAATGCACCGACTTGCCCGATCTCATGACGTAGGATCAAGAACGGTACTTTGGGGAATTTGTAACCCAACGATGAGGAAGCCAACCGTAACTTGCTATCCGAGACAATCGTTAGTCCACAAACCTGAGTACTAACTCACACAGCTACGCTCGATGGCGTAGAAGCACAAGCTAGGTGCAATTCACGGGGAATCACGAGAACTAGGGAAACAAGAACACTCTCATTATTCTTAATAGATCAATCTCCAAAAGTCATGAAAAAACCCCCAACTCCCTGGGACACAGCCCCATATATAGCATGTCTCTACGTCTTCCAGAAAATGGCAACCCAAAATAAAGAAAAAAAGGAAGACATGCAGCTGAATACTTGGAGGGCTTTCCTTCTTGGACTTGGTCTCCTGATTCAAGCTGCACAATACATGGCTGTTTTGCATGTATGCAAATTCTCCCTTTATTCTCTCTCCCCTCTCTCTAAACCAACCATCCAACTCCTTTGTGCAGATTTTGCATGCATGCGTGAGAGAGAAACAAGTGGTGCAGCCTTTCTTGTCCTTGCGCATGTAGCAGACCTTTTCATTTGTTTCGGCCATGTGGGGCATGATGGCTAGCTCCTTTCTAGGTGATAGACCCTTCTCAGTCCATGGCAACACCTTGGCCAAATCCATCTTGGGCTGGTTTTAAACACATGCAAATAAGTGTATCACAGCTCTTCTTTTCTTCGCTAAAGTTCTCATGCATTGGCTCCTCGCCCATGTACCTAAGTAACACCAAAGAAGAACACATTGATTGACGTTGTCTCTCGTAGGTCGAAGTCACAGTCGATGGCTTTGGTCACCGATCCCGTTTCTTCTTCTGGTCCTTCTTCGGATTCGATTTCTGGTTTCTCTCTTGCTGCTCTCTGTGACATAACTGATGATCAGTTATAGTAGCTTGCGGATGAGCAGCTAGCCCTCCTTGCTCAAAGATTCTCCCATGCTTACAAGGGGAAGAGGGACAGAAAGAGAGGAGGACCCGTTATTTGCTTCGAGTGTGGTGGCCCCAACCACATTCGGGCAAACTGCCCCAAGCTGGAGAAGGGCAAGAACGACTATGGCGGTTCGAGCAAGAACGACTACACCGACAAGAACTGCAACAAGAAGCCTCCAGCGCACCCTCAAGGCAAGAAGTTCCGCGACTTTGGGAAGGCCAAGTAGCTCTTCCACCGCGTCCTCACCGCCTTCGACGACCTCGACCTCAGCGAGGTGGAGGGGTGGAGTGACAACGAGGGGAATGATGATCAAGACCCCAAGGGCGGCGACGACTTCTCCAGCATGTGCTTCATGGCCCTCGAGGGCGAACTGAGCGACAGCGAGCTGTACTCCGACTCGGACGAGGTATGCCCCACCTACGACCAGCTTAATCATGCTTTTCTTAAGCTAGGTGGATTTCATGCTAGAGCTAGGGCTAGGTGTACCGAGTTAGAGAAGGAAGTAGAGAGCCTGTCACGGGAGCTTACTTCACTTAGATCTGCTCCCTCCCGTGACGATTGTGATGTTTGTCCTGCTTTGATGGATGATATGGAGAAGCTAAGGACCTTGCATGATAGTGTGTCCTCCGAGCTTGACATGATTAAGGTGGAGAACATTAGTCTTCTTGCTGAGCTTGAGATGAGTAGGGTAGTTCCTGTTTCATCTACTTCTGTTGAGACTGTTGCTTGCACCTCATGTGAGGATAAGGACAATGCTTTTAGAGGTCTTTATACCATGCTTCTAGATCTGCCCGAGTCATGTGAAAATTGCAATAATTTGAAGATGAACCTAAAACGGGCAGATCACAAAATTGCTGAGTTGCGTGCTTCTTTACTTGAGCCTGTTGTGTCTTGCACCAATTGTCCAAAATTAACACTTGAACTTGAATCTGTTTCCAAGCAATTCCAAGAAGTGGTTAATCATAACAACAAGTTGGCTCAGTTTGCGACTAAGGACCCTGTTAGCTCACCATGCATGAGTTGTGAAAAACTAAAACTTGAACTCATTGCTTTGAATGAAAAGTGCGTGAAGCTAACTAAGGATCAACTAGTGAAGCCACCAACTGATTGTGATGTGGTTGTTGGTGAGGGGAAGAAGCCCCAGGGTAAGGTAGAGACGCCTAGTGACGTGAACCAATTGACTAGCAGTAGGACTGTCCATTCTGAGTCGGCTGTGCATGCACAAGCCATTCGTTCCTCTGCTGTTGGTTCTTCTTCTACTACTCCCTTACCTTCTGCTGCTCCCTCTTCTTTTTGCTCTTCTTGCACCTCTCTCTTTCGGGAGTGTCAGTACCTTATGAACACTCTCGAGAGGTTCGTATGCGGCAAGAAGAAGCTGAATCTTATTCTAGACCAGTCCAAGATTTGCAAGTTTAATCAAGGTCTAGATATGATTTCTATGAGAACATTAGGAAGCATCCACCTGCTATTCTCAGACCCATAGTAGGAGGTGTGATCGAGGTTGAGCCCAGATCTGATGAAGTTAAATTCAAGCCTGCGGGCTTTGTCCAAGGGATTTTTGACAGCAAGGTGAGTCCACCTGCAGCTTCGGCCTCTCAGAAGGCGAAGCCATCTCATGCTACTTCTACCTCTCAGAAGATGAAGTATCATTGCACATTCTGTCAGAAGGATGGACACTTGATCGATCGATGCTTCAAGCGCGCTAGGATCGCGCAGAGAGACCGTGTTGCAGCTCTTAGGCGTATTCAGGGTCAGCCCCAGACCTTGAGTGCACTTAAGACCAACACGAGGTCTAGGTTTGCTTCAGATGCTTCAGATGGTTTTGGGCAGCATCGAGGACTTGGCTTTTCTGAGTTTTCTGGTTTTCGTCCTCATGCTCCCTTTGGTCGTAACTACCGCCGTTCTGAGGGTAGATCTCACTTTCCCCATCGAGATGGCTACCCGCGGCGTGTTCAGCATGTTGTCGGAGTTCCGACTCGCTCTCCCGTAGCAGTCGGGCCCAGCAACAGCTTCAGGTCTGTTCACAGACCTTCTGCTTCTTTGAGTCATGGAGAGCGTAGGGTAGTTAGAGGTCAGTCGTGCTTGACTACTTCTACTGCTCGACGTGTTACTCAGTATTGGGTGCCAAAATCACTCTTAATTTACCCCAGTACTGAGACTTTACTCTCTGTTTGACTCAGGTTCGCCGGGCAGGGAAGGGAAAGATTTGGCTTGTAGACTCCGGGTGTTCACGACACATGACCGGAGACATATACATCTCAAAATTGACTACATCACATATTTTCACATATACATGTCAAAATTGACTACATCAGACATTTTCACATATACATCTCAAAATTGACTACATCACATATTTTCACATATACATCTCAAAATTGTCACACATTTTCACGTATACATTCTTATTGTACTTGCTTATTTCCTTTAAAAATTAGCCCTTCATCATGATCAATGCGTACGTAACTAGTTTCGTCACGTTGTTCATCGTCGACCCTTATGCCATTTCCAAGAGGAGGTAACTCGTCAAATTGATTGTATTCCTCCTCGTCTACTACATTCTCCACTCCGACAATTCTCCTTTTTCCATGAAGAACTACATGGCGTTTCTTATTTGCCGGGTCGGTTACATAGAAAACTTGAACAACTTGATTGGCGAGTACGAATGGTTCGTCTTTGTACCCGACACGTTGGAGGTCCACGGTCGTGATACCGTACTTGTCAACCTTCACCTGTGGGAGATGCACCCAACAGCCTTCCGTACGTAGGACTTGAGAATTCCCATGAACCTCTCAAATGGGTACATGCTACGTAGGAATACGGGCCCACACATTTTTATCTCCCACACAACGTGAACAATGAGATAGACCATGATATCGAAAAACGAAGGAGGGAAATACATTTCAAGGTGACATAGAGTCATCACCACCTCGTCCTGCAGAGCATCTAGTCTTGCGGTATGGGTGAGCCCTCCGAAGGAACCGGCGGTGACGCATGTAGATGGTTTTGCGTGAGTGTCTCAGCCACACACTCTCGGTACCATCTAAACAGTGAGTACAAGCTTTGGCACCTTTTGTACTATGGCCCG
This sequence comes from Dendrocalamus latiflorus, assembly GCA_017311315.1. Classification (NCBI taxonomy): domain Eukaryota; kingdom Viridiplantae; phylum Streptophyta; class Magnoliopsida; order Poales; family Poaceae; genus Dendrocalamus; species Dendrocalamus latiflorus. The sequence continues at coordinate 1,201,518 of CM029656.1, forward strand.
ATAGGTTACCAAGGGCAGGATAATCATTTATGATGCATAACAATAAGGAGTGCAGAGTGAAGTTCTCTCATTTGTATGCATCCCATACCTGTACCCCCTTCGTTCCACAGTACTTTTAGATCTTCCACCAACGGTGCTAGGAACACATCGATATCATTCCCAGGTTGTTTTGGCCTTTGGATAAGTATCGATAGCAAAATGTACTTTCGCTTCATACACAACCAAGGAGGAAGGTTATAGATGCAGAGAGTCACGGGCCATGTGCTATGTCGGCTGCTCATGCTACTGAAAGGATTCATTCCATCTGTACTCAGTCCAAACCTTATATTCCTTGGTTCTACAGCGAACTCTGCAAAACTCCTATCGATGTTTCTCCACTGCGCGGAATCAGCAAGGTGTCTTAGCATTCCATCCTTCTTGCGCTCCTCCGAGTGCCAACGCAGCAGTTTTGCCTCCATTGGATTTGCAAAAAACTTTTTCAAACGGGGAATTATAGGAAAATACCATGCCACCTTATCAGAAGGTCCTTTCTTCGCCTCTGTTCCCTCGCCATCATCTGGTTGATTGTTACGTTTGTATCGGGATGCGTTGCACACCGGACATACATGCATGTTTGCATACTCTTTACGGTAGAGGATACAGTCGTTCGGGCATGCATGTATTCTTTCTACTTCCATTCCCAACGGACAAAGAACCTTCTTGGCTTTATACGTGGTTTTAGGCAACTCATTTCCCTTCGGAAGCATGTCCGCTAAAAGACCTAGCAGCGCCGTGAAACTCTTGTCGGACCAACCGTTGCTTGCCTTCAATTTCAACAGTTCAAGCACGGCCGACAACCTCGTGTACTTGCAGCCCGTGTACAAAGGTTTCTCCGAGTCCTCCATCAAGCCGCGGAATTTAACATACTCTCTCTCATCATAGTTATCTTCTACATCGTGAAGCATCTGATCCAGATTATCATCGTGCAACCTATCCGAATCCGAACCACAATCGACATCAGCCGGCGGCATGTCATTCACTTCACCGGCGATGTCATCCGGCGGCATATGATCATTCACTTCGCCATGACTAGTCCAACACGTATAATCCTTTTTGAAACCCCTCCGAATCAAGTGCGCTTCAATTTGCCCTCGGTTCTTAAACATCTTCAAATTCTCGCAATCAATGCATGGACAGCACATATATTCTACCCCCTTATTCAACATATCCTCCTCGGCGGCTCTTATAAAAGCAGATACACCATTAATGTACTCTTCACTCACAAGGCTCGCGGCATACATCCAGCTTCGGTCCGACGTTACGTACATATATAACAACTTAGTATTAAAATCTAGATTAACTAATTATAATTACTACATATATACCGGCCACATTTATTATATTGAGACTTAATTTGCTAGCTCAATTCATATTATAAACACAATAGCTATTATATAACCAACAATTTTGCAAATTAACCATCTTCAATAACACTCATGGATTACTTAGACCTAAATTGTAATGCAATTAAAGAAAAAATAAATTTCACTACTAACCATATCTAGAGCAACCAGGAAAGTCTGAATCTTCAAAGCTCAATCTCTGCCTCTTCCCACCAAATTAACTGGCCTGAAATCGCCTAGCTTCCTCCCGAGTGAAAAAGTGCGCAGCAGTGGGTAGATCTGGATCGAAATGAAGACAGATGCGGTCTAAGCAGCGCAATAAATGCCTTAGAGCCTTTATCACAGACGGTTTTTAATTAAAACCGTCTGTGATAACCAGCTTATCACAGACGGTTTTTTTATTAAAAACCGTCTGTGATAATCTGGGATTATCACATACGGTTCTTAATATAGACCGACCGTCTGTGATAATCCTTTTTCCCTCCACAAATACCACAGACGGCCTCCAAATTACAACCGTCTGTAATAGTGTTAATCAGAGATGGTTTCACAAAACCGTGTGTGATGAGGCGTCTACTATGAGGCTTTCTGTAGTAGTGTGTGGGGCATGCTGGCTAGCTCCTTCCCAGGTGATAGACCCTTCTCGGTCCATGGCAACACCTTGGCCGAATCCATCTTGGGCTGGTTTTAAACACACGCAAATAAGTGTATCGCAGCTCTTCTGTTCTTCGCTAAAGTTCTCATGCATTAGCTCCTCGCCCATGTACCTAAGTAACATCAAAGAAAAACACATGGGTAGCACTGTTAAATCATTTAAATCCAAAATTAGACTCAAGTTAGCTTTAACCTGTGATTGGATTTGTTTAGCGTGACTGCGAGTAATTGGACTGTCGTATACTTTCTCCTTTGGTTCAGCCGAACTAGAATCACCATGTGTATGCGTAGATGTTATTTGTGTAGGTGTATATATGCATGGGATGTCCTCATCACCATCACGTCAGGCAATTTCGAAAACGCTTCCAAACCATTCTTAAAGCAACAAGAGCAAGGCAAGTACCCTATTTGACCATGTTGATCCTAATATTTCAATTATTGTATATTGTTTACAAAATCTATTATGCATACGTAGGTAACGGTAGTTATATCCGTTTGTATGCATTGAATCTCCTTGCAAATTTGATATACTTACTGTAGTAACCTTTAGTACATGGCTACACAATAGCTAATATTATTTTGGATATATTACATTAAGTATGTAGTCTAAATGCTTAGCCACATAATAGTTTTCAGTAAGGTTCATGCTGACGTGACCGACTGTTTTATGTGTCAAAATTAGACGGCAACTGTTCGTAGCACATTGTTGTTGTTGTTGTTGTTGTTGTTGTTGTTGTTGTTATGCCAATCACTACTACAGAAATCGACATTACAGACGGTTCAGAAACGTCATCACAGACGGTTTTCTGAACCGTCTGAATTTATGGGTCAGTGATGATCGAAGGTTATCACAGACGGTTTTCGAACCGTCTGTGATTATTAGATATCACAGACGGTTTTTAATTAAAAACCGTCTGTGATTATCAGATATCACAGACGGTTTTTAATTAAAAACCGTCTGTGATAACCGATAATCACAGACGGTTTTTAATGAAAAACCGTCTGTGATACATATCACAGACGGTTTTTACTTAAAAACCGTCTGTGATATTCCTTCCTCCTAAACCAAAATCTATTTCTGTTTATTGGCTAGCCTCAGGAAATGCTAGCCATGCCCTCTGAAACAAGTAGATAATCACAGACAAAAAACATACAATTCACACATCTCATTTGCTTTCAGGTACATTTCGCAGACATAAAACATCCAATTGACATCGCACTTCATCTCACAGACATAAAGCATGCATCCATTTCGCAAATCAATTAATTGAATTGAACTAAAATATCCATTAACAAATGCACAGTTACAAAAGATCTACACTGCATTTACACTTAGTGATAAGACCAATAAGAAATCAGTGTGCGCAGTGGAACCGTCCTTCTGGCTGTATGACTTGAGTCAGCAAAAAGAACGCCAACTCTGATTGAACCTCTCGAAGCTCAGACTGTTTCAATGCAGTTGACGGGATTGATACAGCCTGTCGATAGGAATATCAATGTACATATATATGTAACGTGATAAGTATGAAGTAATTATGGGAAGAGTGACAAACCTTGCGATTGGTGACCCTCGAGGAATCGAGGAGTAGTTCCATATGTTGGCAAACGTAGTATCCACATGTGTTGCCCGGTTGCTGCTGGTGGCACTGCAAAAAATGGAATGTGTTAGTTCAAAAGGCATTAGTACCATCTGTTGCATAGGATTAATTAATGTGAAATAGCGAATACCTTAAAATCTTGAACATGTGTCAGCAGGCCGTTGGCCCCGCGCTTCGAGTCACCTCCCTTTTCAATGTACATCGCGAACGCCCTACGTAATTCGAAAAGGTTAACCTTAATCATTCGGAAGGAAAGAAAGAGTACAATGTAGATATGTATGGGGAATATGTGCTTACCTATCGATTACTTGGCTGACAACTGTGAAGTCCATTTTATTCTTACTTAGGGAATCAAGGTAATATACCTTGTTCCATTTTGGTACAATTACTATTAAAATCCAATGAAAGCTCTGATTGAAGGGCATAAGTACATAGTCCTTATTGCGGCAACTCAGCAGGCCTGATGCAATGTACCTCTCGACGAGGGATGCCTCCACGTCGATGGTAGTCTTGGTGACCAATTGTGGGTCCAAGAAACCAGCTGATGAGTTCGATACTCTAGCTTTAATCAGCATGTGTCTGTATATATACACACGAAAGCAAAAAATTAGATATGGCATTTATCGGTATGACATTAACGGAGACTGTGATTGTACACACTTACAGCGTCCAGCATCGAACGATTGAGACGTCAAGAGCGTTGAGCATGAACAGCTCGAATAAATCCTCAAAGGCGACCACGAATGTACACTCTTGAAGATTGTGGTGTAAATCTTCCTCGGAGAATTTGACAGTGATACTTGAAGTCCGTTCTCCCTCTGGCTTATTGGACTGCTGCATATACCACGTGTGCAATTGCATGCAACTATATGGTAGCTTTTGGAGGGCTTTTTGCTCGAGCAACGGCTCGCCAAGCACGAATTTGCGGGCCAAAGGGTGGTACGGAAGATCATCATTGGTCTTCTTTGCTTTGCCCTTGCTGGCCTTGCTGCCTCGGCTATAGGTCGACTTCACGGAAGTCAACTTTGAAGGTAGCAGCGGTGCAAGTTGCTCTGGCGAGAATAGGGCCCGTGGAGATAGCATCGTTGTAGTATCCGGTGGTGGAACCGACTGGTCTTGTACTGGAGATGGCACCAGTGCATGTTGCTCTGGTCCTGCCACCGGTGAAGAAGCCTCCAGGAAGATGTCGCTTTTGGGCCACTGGATGAATGTTCCAATGGCCTGTCCTAGAGTCACGATCTCGTCGTTGGGGGGCTTCGGTAGCGGGACCACCTCAAAATTGACATACACACCATCCACATTAACTTTTGCGAAGCCTGGCGCTAAAGCTTGGCCGTGCACCATGGCCCCGTTACCAGACGAATATGCCTGGCCCCAAGCAGCGTACAAGGGAATGGCGCCATATCTCACTTGGAGCTTGCAGTTCGTAGGCTCCTACATAACGATACAAAATTAGCTACTCGAATAGGCCTACCAATGGAGCAAGCATTCGAGAGGTAATAATTATTACCAGGATGTCGTCCACAGGAAATTTGGACTGGGTATGCGTCGGATTGGACGCGCAGCTACTCGGACGGTTGTGCGGGCTACCTAGCATAGCAGCGGCGGTGGCGGCCTGCTGACTTTCTGTCTGTTTCCGCACCTCTTCTCTGATTACTTCACCCATCTGAGCAAATAGCTCCTCTCGAAGAGATTCCTTGATCTCTTCTCGTAGCTGCTCCTCACGCTCGGCTTTGTTTCTCTTCCTACGCCGATACATTCCGGAGTCATCTTGGAAACCATGTTTCCAAGGAACGTAAAGCCCAAGGCCTCTCGTACGACCCGGGTGCTCCTTGTTTCCCAGGGCCACGGAGAGCATATCATTCTCCCTTGTTCCCTGGAATGATCCCAGGGTAGATTCAAAACTCAGCTCTTCCTGCAAGAGCACGACATGTCATTTCAATTCGTACGAAGTTGTGGAGTAATTACAAGCTACGTAGTTCGATCGAAATCTTACCAGGCGCTGGGACACTTGCTGGTCTGCAGGGTTTCGAAAGGAGACGTCCCCCGATGTCGTTGTAGATGACCTTGCTCTAAGCCAATTTCGAGCGCGGTCATCCGGGATATTGGAAAACGGCGGGGCGATGTCCTCTGCAGCTGCCAGCTCATCCTCCAACCTCCACTGCGGGATTTTACCCGCATACCCAGCTGTGCCAAGTCTGTGGGGGTGTGTGTTTTTTGCCTGGAGGGCCTGGTGCGCCACACTTGTACTTTTGAATTCTTCGGTCGTTTTCATCGCCTTGAACTCTTCCCATTGTGGTTCCAGGAATGGGTATTTAGTAAAAGGCGTTTCGTCCATCTCCACGTATTTCCTGACAAGCGTGCTCTTGAAGTTCTTCCATGCTTTGCACGCCGCTTGGTAGGTTTGTCGTTCCACAGCGTGTAAGTGTTCTTCTGGGAACTCGAACGATGCCAAGATTTCGGTCCACAGCTCACGTTTCCGAGTGTCAGGCACGTTCTTCCACGAATTGTATGTGATCTCAATTCGTTGTCGTGCAACTATTCCGACCATGGTTCGGAATGCGTTTACCGCTTGCTTAGGAAGGATAGGGACCCCAGCTGCGTTTACCGCTGTGATGGGCTGTCGGCTCTGAGGCTTCTTTGATAGCCCTCTTCCTTGGCGTCTTGATGTTGGAGCGGACACCTCCGGCGATGATGATGAAGAATGCGCGGGTGACATGTTGCTCATTTTGTGGGTCTATTAAGATAAGATGAGAATGTTCAAAGTGAGGAAGCACGAAAAGTGAAACATGATGCTCAATGTTCGGAAGAGAGGAGAGGAGTAGAGGGAAGGGGGAGAAGGGAGGGGGTGATGTGGACACAGAGAGGGGTTATGTGCCTATACTATATACTACATACTATATGTGTATATACATACATATACATATACATACCTACATATATACATATACATACCTACATATATACATATATAATGGTAGCAATATGAAGCAACAAGCAACAAACATCAATAATAGAATCAATAACAGTCTCAACATGAATATGTGCTCTCAAATTGTAGGGTTGCACAAGATTAATCTTGGCCGTCCCGCTACTAAATCATATACTCTTCCTTGATTGGTTATGCCAAATAATGAATTCAGTATTTTGAGCTCTAGATACAAACTCTAAAATCTCAAGATCAAGATATATTCAGCATGCACATATTCAAACAGCAGTATTCATACAGATCAAGACCACACAAGTTAACTTTGCCCAATAATTCAGTCTTTTAACTTGTCAAGATTAAATCCTAACAGATCAATTTAATAACATGCTATAACCTGAAAACTGCATGAACCGACAGCTATTAGAGCTCAAGCACTGAATGAACCAATCTCAGTATATGATTTTATCATCATCGAGCAACTGTAGTAAACAATTAATGTACCAAATAGCAATATGTACCAAATAGCAAACTAATTAAGCTACTGCAGTAAACAATGCTCACAATGCTCAAAACCCTAGTCCATCACAGAAAGTGCTCACAATGCAGTCGGTAATCGAGGGGAGGTGGCCGGCGAGGGGCTCGGGGAGGCGGTCGACGAGGGTTCGGGGAGGCGGAGGCGACGAGGGGCTCGACGGAGGCGGTCGACGAGGGGCTCGGGGAGGCCGAGGCGACGAGGGGCTCGACGAAGGCGGCCGGCGAGGGGCTCGGGGAGGCGGTCGACGAGGGTTCGGGGAGGCGGAGGCGACGAGGGGCTCGAGGAGGCGGAGGCGACGAGGGGCTCGACGGAGGCGGCCGGCGAGGGGCTCGAGGAGGCGGCCGACGAGGGTTCGGGGAGGCGGAGGCGACGACGGGCTCGGGATTTACTTGGATCTAGATCGAATAACTGCGCAGCGCACAGGGAAAACCCTAGCCAGAGGGTATATATAGGGAGGTTATCACAGACGGTTCTAACTCAAAAACCGTCTGTGATATTAATATCACAGACGGTTCCAAGTCTAAAACCGCCTGTGATAGTATAAATATCACAGACGGTTCTAAGTGTATAACCGTCTGTGATAGTCATAAGGGGATCTTGAAAACCACATAGTCGAGCTCCCAAATCTCTTCTATTAAGCCATAGTACGAGTTTCTCGACCCATCGGTACTGAATGCATCTATGCGGACTCCGCTGTTCTGGTTAGTGCTCTTGACATCCTGAGACTGCGTATAGAATGTGTACCCATTTATGTCATATCCTTGCCATGTCACAACTGTAAATGTCGGCCCTTTTGCCAACCATCTCAGTGTCTCACTCGGCGAGCTCCTAGCAATTTGCTCCTTCAACCATTGGTTGAACCAACGGTTGTGTTGCCTCATGATCCAAACATCCGGCCGCTCTGGATTCTGTTGCCGAAGCACATCCTTGTGCTGGTCCACATAAGGCGCCACTTCAGTCATGTGTTGCAACACCGTGAAATGGGCTTGAGTATACGTGTCCATATCTGGAGTGATTGCTTTCCTTCCGATAGTTCCGAGACCCTTCAGCCTCCCTTCATGACGAGATTGAGGGACACCTATCGGTTGAATCTGAGCCATATAATCGACACAAAACTCAATCACCTCTTCGCTTGCATAACCTTCGACGATGCTGCCCTCCGGCCGAGAACGATTCCGTACGTAGGACTTGAGAATTCCCATGAACCTCTCAAATGGGTACATGCTGCGTAGGAATACGGGCCCGCACATTTTTATCTCCCACACAACGTGAACAATGAGATGGACCATGATATCGAAAAACGAAGGAGGGAAATACATTTCAAGGTGACATAGAGTCATCACCACCTCGTCCTGCATAGCATCTAGTCCTTCGGGATCGATGACCTTCTGAGCAATTGTGTTAAAGAAATAACATAGCCTCATGATTGTCTCTCGGACTTTGATCGGCAAAATATTTCTAATTGCAATAGGGAGCATCTGTGTCATCAGCACATGACAATCATGAGACTTCATGCCATTTAACTTCAAATCTTGCATCGAAACAAGTTTCTTCACGTTGCCGGAGTAACCAGACGGAACTTTCACACCATGCAAGCACTGGCACAGTTCTGTTTTCTCAGCCTTGGACAGAGTGTAACACGCAGGGGGAAGGTACGTTCGTCCATTATCAGTGCTTGTCGGTGCTAACTCAGGCCTGATGTCCATGTCAGCCAAGTCAAGCCGTGCGTTGACACCGTCCTTTGTTTTATCACGGATGTTCAGTAAGAGACCAATCAAGCTGTCGCACACATTCTTTTCTACGTGCATGACGTCGATGCAGTGCCGAACATCTAGGTACTCCCAATAAGGTAAGTCCCAAAATATTGATCTCTTCTTCCAGGTGTTCTTCTCATGAGCCCTCAATTTACGTCCCTTTCCGAGGACAACATCTAAATCCTTAACCATATCATAAACCTCGCGTCCCCTTAAATGCCTTGGAGCTGAACCATCTTCCTTCTCTCCGTCAAATTGTTTCTTCATCTTGCGGTATGGGTGAGCCCTCCGAAGGAACCGGCGGTGACGCATGTAGACGGTTTTGCGTGAGTGTCTCAGCCACACACTCTCGGTACCATCTAAACAGTGAGTACAAGCTTTGGCACCTTTTGTACTATGGCCCGATAGGTTACCAAGGGCAGGATAATCATTTATGGTGCAGAACAATAAGGAGCGCAGAGTGAAGTTCTCTCGTTTGTACGCATCCCATACCTGTACCCCTTCGTTCCACATTACTTTTAGATCTTCCACCAACGGTGCTAGGAACACATCGATATCATTCCCAGGTTGTTTTGGCCCTTGGATAAGTATCGACAGCAAAATATACTTTCGCTTCATACACAACCAAGGAGGAAGGTTATAGATGCAGAGAGTCACGGGCCATGTGCTATGTCGGCTGCTCATGCTACTGAAAGGATTCATTCCATCTGTACTCAGTCCAAACCTTATATTCCTTGGTTCTGCACCGAACTCTGCAAAACTCCTATCGATGTTTCTCCACTGCGCGGAATCAGCAAGGTGTCTTATCATTCCATCCTTCTTGCGCTCCTCCGAGTGCCAACGCAGCAGTTTTGCCTCCTTTGGATTTGCAAAAAACCTTTTCAAACGGGGAATTATAGGAAAATACCATGTCACCTTAGCAGGAGGTCCTTTCTTCGCCTCTGTTCCCTCGCCATCAACTGATTGATTGTTACGTTTGTATCGGGATGCGTTGCACACCGGACATACATGCATGTTTGCATACTCTTTACGGTAGAGGATACAATCGTTCGGGCATGCATGTATTCTTTCTACTTCCATTCCCAACGGACAAAGAACCTTCTTGGCTTTATACGTGGTTTTAGGCAACTCATTTCCCTCCGGAAGCATGTCCGCTAAAAGACCTAGCAGCGCCGTGAAACTCTTGTCCGACCAACCGTTGCTTGCCTTCAATTTCAACAGTTCAAGCACAGCCGACAACCTCGTGTACTTGCATCCCGTGTACAAAGATTTCTCTGAGTCCTCCATCAAGCCACGGAATTTAACATACTCTCTCTCATCATAGTTCTCTTCAACATCGCGAAGCATCTGATCCAGATTATCATCGTGCAACCTATCCGAATCCGACCCACAATCGACATCAGCCGGCGGCATGTCATTCAGTTCACAGGCGATGTCATCCGGGGGCATATCATTCACTTCACCGGCGATGTCATCCGGCGGCATATGATCATTCACTTCGCCATGACTGGTCCAACACGTATAATCCTTTTTGAAACCCCTCCGAATCAAGTGCGATTCAATTTGCCCTCGGTTCTTAAACATCTTCACATTCTCGCAGTCAGTGCATGGACAGCACATATATATCGCCCCCTTATTCAACATATCCTCCTCGGCAGCTCTTATAAAAGCAGAAACGCCATTAATGTACTCTTCACTCACACGGCTCGCGACATACATCCAGCTTCGGTCCTACGTTACGTACATATATAACAACTTAGTATTAAAATCTAGATTAACTAATTATAACTACATATATACCGGCCACATTTATTATATTGAGACTTTATTTGCTAGATTCATATTACAAACACAACAGCTATTATATAACCAACAATTTTGCAAATTAACCATCTTCAATAACCACTCATGGATTACTTAGACCTAAATTGTAATGCAATTAAAGAAAAAATAAATTACATTACTAACCATATCTAGAGCAACCAGGAAAGACTGAATATTCAAAGCTCAATCTCTGCCTCTTCCCACCAAATGAACTGGCCTGAAATCGCCTAGCTTCCTCCCGAGTGAAAAAGTGCGCAGAAGTGGATAGATCTGGATCGAAATGAAGACAGATGCGGTCTGAGCAGCGCAATAAATGCCTTAGCCATTATCACAGACGGTTTTTAACTAAAAACCGTCTGTGAATTATCACAGACGGTTTTCTATTAAAAACCGTCTGTGATAACAAGGTTATCACAGACGGTTTTTATTTAAAAACCGTCTGTGATAATCTGGGATTATCACAGACGGTTTTTAATACAGACCGTCTGTGATACTTCGGTAATAACCGCCTGTGATAATCCATTTTCCCGCCACAAATACCACAGACGGCCTCCTAATTACAACCGTCTGTAATAGTGTTCATCACAGACGGTTTCACAAAACCGTCTGTGATGAGGCGTCTACTATGAGGCTTTCTGTAGTAGTGAATATTACTGCTGGAACTGCAATGCAAGTAAAGAACCAAAATTCGATGGGAGGCTCTACTATATATACTAGGGACCTTCTGTTCAATTCGCGCGGGTCCCTAAAAAGACCCGAATCAACTGGGTTGCTTTGCTTCGGTTCTGTCGTAAGGCATTCATTCATTCGGCATCTGCGCACACGAAAACATCTTCCATCCATCCTCCTTTGCTCTCCCTAGTCCAAGCATCCAGCTTGACAATCAATTGACTTCCTCGTACACCTCAACGCTTGGCTTGGCTTGCTCTCCGTATCAAGCATACATTCCTTTTTCCTTTCTAGTCGGTTACCCCATAGCTGATTTTAATCCTTCTGAATTCTTCTGTGTTGACTTAGTCTCATTGACTTTTCTTCAATTTTATGCTGACGTGGATAACTATTTTGCATGCTGAAGTTAGGCGTCGACGGTTTGCTAGTGCATTATTATTATTATTATTATTATTATTATTATTATTATTATTATTATTATTATTATTATTATCATCGTACGTTACTGCTGCAACTGCAATACAAGTAAAGAACCAAAATTCGATCGGAGGCTCTACTTGGGACCTTCTCTTCAATTGGAGTCCCTAAAAAGACACAAAAGTTACGTGTTCAATTAGCTAGCAGGAGCTAAGCTCGGTTTAAATAAGTTAGCTTATGTCCTATTTTATATTGTAACTGACTTATTTTATACTATAATTATTAATTTTTTTAATTAAATTTTAAAAATAGAGAAAATGTTAACCTATCACAGATAATACAAACGAATATGAAAAAGAAAGAAAGAAAGACTCCAGAAAAGTTAAAAAGGTAGGAAAAATGAAATTAAGGAATAGTGAACTAGAAGGTAGATGCTAAACCCGCATCAAGCGGGGTAAAACTGTCTTTTATCTTTTAGGATCCTTTTATCTTTAAGCCCTGCAGCGAGATAGTAGCTATTACAAGCAAAGGCACCGCTTTGCTTCTTCTGTTGTGTCTAAGGCATTCATTCGGCATCTGCGCACACGAAAACATCTTCATTGCATCTTTGCTCTCCAACACCAAGCATCCAGCTTGTAATCAATTGACTTCCTCATCCACCTCAACGTTTGGCTTGGCTTGCTCCATCTATTGGCGGCCTCTGTCTATCTAGCGACTACCTAGATAGTAAGGTACGTGCAGTGACTGGTACACCTGTACTCATCAACTTGCCTGCTTGCTTATTTACTTATTTTGTTAGATGGATGGACAGGTTAACCATATATAAAATGGTGGGAACGTACGTAGTACGTTCGTTGTAACAGTAGTAAATGTGTAAGTTAGCACAGCATCACCGTAGCACACGTCGAAAATTTTCGACTAAAAACATACCTGCATGTGTTGTGCGTCCATGATGATACGTGTGTATATGAGTCTTCACTGTAATTGCAGAAGAAGAAAAAAAATAACAACTGCTCTTGCTGCTTGTGTATCCATGCATGTATACAGGAACAGATCGGCGACGAGCCAATTCATCTGGAGTTTGCTAATAATGAGTTGACCGATCAATCTATTGGTGGGTTAGATCATCGTAAGCCAGAAATGAAGTTAATCTGCTGGATCGGAGGAGGCCGGGAGATGATGGCCAGCTGGGACCTTGTAACTAATTAAACTTGTGCCAATATTACTCAATATCTACTAGAGGCTAGAGATCCACGGAGCCGACCAATTCATCATGCGTACTG